>MU253957.1:0-46492 GCA_019669825.1 Calycina marina | reverse complement strand
GATTAGTAGTTTTGAAGTAATTTGAGTTGTTGTTCGATCGGTCGAAATTAGTGTTCCACTCGCCTATATGGTCCACTCGCATATAAACTACGTTACATAACCTAGCTATCTAAGGTGGTTTGAACGCGACAATCAAGATCTAAAGCCTCGAGATCTCGCTCTTATATTGTATGGTGTTTCGATTCGGACGGGGAACATATCGCACCAACGTGAATATCGCCCTACCGCCTATCGGCTTAGGGTGTAAATGCTGTATTGGAGAGAAGATGGCTTGACTGAGTACGGCTTCGTTCCACAATCTCCACTATAGTACAGCCTCAAACTCAAGCAGCAAGGGCTTTTCACTTCTTCATTATGGTATCCGTCATTACTGCAAAACATGGTACCAAAGCCGATTAGTGGTGTCTTGACTATCCCCAAGAGACCTCAATCCTCTCCATTGAGTACTTTGGTACCTTCCTACTCTTTAACCGTCCGACGTCTCTCATCGATCTGTTCAACAGTTCACCCCCAGCACCAACCTTTATCAATGCAATTTTTTCACTCGCTTTCAAACCCATCGGTAAGACTCTTTCCTCCTCGTCAATCTGTACCAGCATCGGCTTAGATGATCTTTTTCTCTTCAGTTGATTTTCCGTAAGAGGCCCATCAGATGGCAGGGCTTTTTGTACCGAAGCGCCGTATCGTATGACCTCACTGAGCATACCTTTCAGAAAGATGGCTTCCTCAAGTCCTTCGAGCGTGGCGCTTATCTCATTCTTGAGGCTCGCAACAAGTTCCTCGGCTTCGAAAGCGTCGCCGTTGAAGAGCCGCACGTTGCCTGAAATCCAGCCGCCAGCACCGATAGCATCAATGCAATTGTGTAGCAAGCTGCTAATAATGATGATCGAGCTATCGGACATCTCCGCCTCCTCATCTATCTCATCTGAATTGTCCACATACTTCGAGGTCCAGGCACCACCGCGTAGATCGAAGCGTAGCTGATAAATCAGCGACACGATTTGCTGGCTTGTAAACACGGTTTGTAAAGCATGAACAATTGCGTCAGTGGGACAAGTGTAGAGCTTGCCAAGCGCGAGACTGAGTGTTTCTCCTCTGACACCCGAACCTTCGCCAAGCTGGAACTCGATCAGTGCTAAATCGTCTTCAGCTTGAGCCGCCAGATCCTGGACTTCCCTCTCCCCCTTGTCATCGTCCATGACGGTATCCTCACCTATGGCACGACCATTTGTGAGCAGCTCTTGTTTGGTGTAAGCATTGTCCCCAAAAAGTTCCAGGTTGTCCATGAGAATATGGACAGCATGGACCAGTTCCGATGCATCAAGGTATGTTTGAGAGATCAGAGCACGTAGAATTTCCACACTTGGATCCATTTCGAAGAGCGCTTTGACTAGTTCTCCGCGTGGAAGGCTGTCCAGGTTGGAGGACTTAATCTGAGAAAGCAAAGCAGATTCCACACTAGCAGTGCTGATGTAACCATTCTTCAACAGGTATCCAAATGTATTCTCCGGATAGAAACTTATCCGAAGAGTTGGCTCTGCTCCATCTGTGCTTGATTCCCAGCTGAATATTTTGCCTAGACAAAATATGGCCCAGCGCTTATCGAAGTCAGAGCCTTTCACGAGCCTGACTGCCATGTACTTGTCATACGTGTCGGGATCGTTGGAGATGCAAGAGCTATCAAGCTTTTCCAAAACGTCTTTTGGCCCTAATGCAGAGCCCTCCAATTTTATCGAACCAGCGTGAAAGCGCCCCATCGTAGCTACACCCACTTCGTCGCCAAAAGCGGCTTCCAGAATGGCTATGGGTCTACTCTGATGCGTTGCATGACCAATTGAATCTATCAGTAGTCCAGCTGCCCGCGATTTACCCTCAATCTGAATAGATATCAACTGATTCTCTGATATCGCCACGGCAGCATTCTCTTTTGGGAAGTAAGATATTAGCTTTATATTGCTGTAGTGCTCATCGGCGCTATCTGAGCTGTTTGCGAAGGACGTGATCGTCGTTTGATATTTGGGGTTGTAAACTGCGAGTACGTCGTTGCTTGATATCAAAACTGAGGTGCTTGAGAGTCGTAGAAACGATAACGCATTGTCCACCTGTATAGACGAGACTTCTGTAGCAATGGAGCCTGAAAATTCGTACATCGTTACAACATCGTTACTGAGTTGCTGAAGTGTACCAGACGAAACCTGTAAGCTGAAGGTTGAGTTATTCGCAAACTCTCTCTTGCAAGGTGTTTGTAGGAGTGTGGTCACTAGAGTTCTGACAGAGCGGTTTGAATTGTCGAATCCAGTTACCTTCCTTGGAAGAGTGATAATGTGGATATTTCTGGCTGGTGCTGATCCAGTGGACTTTGTGATAAGGAAGAGAACATCTGGATTGAATCCATCCTCAGAAATGACTCTGCTCTCCATGCTCTCCGCACTGTTGTCCGAAAAGATAGCGTAAACATCGTCACGGTCCTTAAATATACCTTGACCAGTCGCGTACGCATTAGTCAAGTGCGCAAATTCTACACTCATTTCTTCCTGGGATGTTGTAGAATCACGTTCAATAGCGCTAGCTGGCGAGATCCATTTCCTGTGTAATGTATTGCCGTCCAAGCACTCGATCTCTCCGTTCTCTTTGATGACAATCAAATCCAATATTTCTGTGGAGGTTTCGGAGCCTTGGGCTGCTGCAATTGTTCCCAGGAAAACCACCGGCGATGTCGAGCTGGTAATTTTGTAGGTTTCTGATGAGAATAGACCAGGTTGTTTGCTATCAGTGGACTCGTAGAAGAGTGTGATCTGCGGTTGTGGTGAGGTGGTAGAAACATAGGTTCTGCGTTCGAACCTGTTCTTGGAGACTCGAGTTCTCAATGAAGCTGGCGGACAAGTGAACAAGCCTTGAGGAGGTAGTGCATATGAAGTGATCAACCTCGAGGATGCAATCTAGTGATGTCAGAGGTATTCCATGACATGACCTCCATGTGATGCCTTACTTACATCGTATAAGTTTACACCTTCTCCATCTACACCGACTGCCAATTCTGATCTCTTCCTTTTCTTCGAAGTCAGGGCCCCGCCATGAACTTCTCCTACCACGTATCGCCCTTTCTTCAAGCCAATAGGCTTTGGGAGCTTTGCCACAACGTAGGGCTTTTGAATTGCAAGTTTAGACGACATCTTGTGCAGTAGTCCCTTGTTTCTGAGAGAGATATGGCGACAGTTAAGCCGGTGAGCTCCTCAGGAAAATGTCCAAAATTTTAGCGGGTCTTTCGGCTCGGGAAAACGGCCAAGCCTTATATAATAGCCGGTGCGTTAAGTGGCTCTATCAGAGACGCGACTGAACGCGACGGGTGGTGAAGTGAATATCCTGAAGCTTGATTATTGATCGTGCAGGACGATACGGCAATTGGACGACGGCGACAACATCGGATTTCTTTCTGGGAGCTCACATGCTCTACATTGGGTGAAAACAACTCAACTCATACCCCAATTGACAAATATCACCATCCTTCACCTCGTCAATTGATCTACACCAGCAGACTTTACCACTAGAGTTGGTGAAGGCCCAGAACTGTCGTTTATCAGCCTGTCTAGAATAGGGAATATCACATCACTCAATGGCCCTCATGGCTCCCTGCTATTGAGCTCCTTTATCTTGGCTTGTATTGCCTTCTGATGGCAGCCCTGATGTCAAAATCCTTAGACAGCCTGAACAAGGCCTTGAAACCCATTCACCCACTGTTTGCACGTCCTGCAAGTATGCTAGATCTTTCCCATTTTCTCCAAAGTCTGCAATCGCTGACGATATATGTAGAACAGAGCAGTCTTACAGTCAATCTTCAAGATGCAACACCCCATGGAGACACCGTAAACGAACCAGTGATTATGGAAGCCATGCTACCGAAGCCAAAATCAGGGCGTCCGCGTAGGATAGCTGTTGAAAATGGGACTGGGTACACAGCGGAAACAGACATACGACCTCTAGCAGATTTGATCCAAAACTCCCAGACATCTTCGCAAAGCACCGCAGAATTACTAGATGTGGATCTGAACCATGGTCGACGCAAGCGTCAAAAGACAGCATCACCAGGAAGCGAAACGTTTTCGTTCTCTGGGTCACTTCATACACTCCATGGTAAAAACGCAAAACTGACCGACGTTGAAGCAAGTTCTACGACGACAGTTACAAATAATTTGGGAGGCAATGGGGTACCAGCGCTAGTCGGAACGCAATCCTTGGGGCAGCATGCAGATGATGTTCATCCCAATCATTCTGGTACTGCTCCAGCGAAGAAGCCGAAGAAAACTCTGGTATTTAATGCAAAGAGCGGCACCTTAGGATCTCCGCCTCACAAAGTGGAAACAACAGCGAAAGTGATCACAAAAAGCCATGCAAAGCAGAGCCTGAAACGACATAAATCTATGATTGTCACTATAGAGTATAGCAATACCGTCGAAGACCGATTCAGAATGGGGGAGAAAATTGAATCAATCCTAGACGGCATGCGAACTGCGACATCTTTCAAGCAACCAGCACTGGCACTAACACCTCCGAAGACTCTTAAAAGCACCAAGGTTATACATAATGGCGCAGCTGTAACCCATTCGTTCTTCTTGCCGAAATTGGCTGTACCAGCTACACAGCACGCGATTGTCGACTCGCCGAATGTCAAACACGCATCAGTTGTGGTACCTGCAACACGGACAGGAACAATCAAATCGAAGCCGATTTCTATGCCTGGGGTGGAGCGGCCACTATCTCGAGTACCGTCAGTCGAGCGGTCTGAAAGTAAAGATCATAATGTCCGCCAAGGTACACCAACCAAAAAGGTGCCTACCATGCCTAAGAATGATGCCCCTAAAATGTTTCCCGGGCTTGGCAACTTTGCCAAAGTCCCGAAAGCACCATATGTATTCCGATCCGTATGGCCTTGTAATGGTATGGTTCACGTTCGTGGCCTTGATCGTCATGATGTAGACACCGAAATTTCGTTGATCAATGCCACTAAACAGAACAAGAAGCTCAAATTTCAGGCCACTGAAGTGCGAGCTGAAGAAAACCTGGTGGGAAGCCTGGCATCGAAGCTTTCTGTTGCTGAAGTTGCGCGGAGTGTGCAGAGGATCGATCTGGATGAGTACCCTCCAGTCCCATCATGTCTACGTGCTGCGACCAGACACTTTATGGGTGGGCCGTCCATCCAGAAACGTATAAGCCAAGAACTTTCTGTTACATTACCGACCCCAAACAGTTTCCAAGCCTCAGAATCAGAAGACGATGAGATCGTTGATCACCAACGTAAGCCAACGACCCCTAGTCCAAAAGTGCCCAGCTTGTACAATTCTATTGCAAAATCATTGTCTGCATTCGATGAGTCTCGTTATGAGACACAGTTATGGACCCAGAAATACGCGCCAATCTCTGCCGACGAAGTACTACATAACGTACCTGAAGCTCTACTTCTCAGAGAATGGCTCAGAACTTTCACCCTTACATCATCAGGGATTACTTCTGGAGATGATACGGCCGGCAAACGTGCTCAGGTTGCAAAGAAAGAGCCTCCATCAAAGAGAAAGAAGAAGTCCAAGAAACTCGAAGATTTCGTAGTCCTGACTGATGAGGATGAACTGGCAGCTCTTCAAGAGTCTACGCCTGCGAGTCAAGGTATCTTGAGAACCATAGTAAGCGCTGGCAAAGATGACTCAGGGAAATTTGCGAACGGAGTGCTCATTAGTGGCCCCCATGGAAGTGGTAAGACAGCAGCAGTATATGCTGTAGCCCGCGAGCTGGGATTCGAAGTGTTCGAAATTAATTCAGCTAGCAGGCGAAGCGGCAAAGACATTCTTGATAGGGTAGGAGACGTCACTCGAAACCATCTTGTTCGACCAAACAGCAAGATACAACCAGATCCTGCAGATGCAGATGCGCAACGCCTTACCGACGCTGTTGATTCCGATTTGAAAAATGGCCGCCAAGGTACTATGAACTCGTTCTTCAAAACTACAACGCACCCGAAGATAGAGAAGCCTCCCAAACCGAAGCTATCTTTACCACAACAGAGTGAACCCCCAAAAACGAATGATCAACCGAAAGGCATTGTCCCAGCTAAGAATTGCCCGAAAGCGCAAAAGCAATCTTTGATACTCTTTGAGGAGGTCGATATTCTCTATGAAGAGGATAAGAACTTCTGGAACACGGTCATGGCCATGATTGTGAAGTCCAAACGTCCTATCATTATGACTTGCAGCGATGAATCCGTTGTACCGACCCATACTATCTCACTTCATGCCATCCTGCGATTCACAGTCCCACCCACGAATATCGCCGCCGACCACATGCTCCTTGTTGCTGCCAACGAAGGTCATCTCATCCAACAGGATGCTGTCAAAGCACTGTACGAGTGCCGCAATGGAGATCTCCGTGGCGCTTTGACTGATCTAAATCTTTGGTGTCAATTCGGTGTTGGAGACAACAGAGGAGCGATCGACTGGATATGTACTCGCTACCCACTAGGGATCGATGTGGATGCTGATGGCTACAAGCTACGTGTCATTAGCGAGGGATCATATCAAACCGGCATGGGCTGGATGTGTCGAGACTTTCTAGCAGGCGAAGCAAGTCAACTAGATGCCGAAACTGAGATGCTACGTGAGACTCAGCAAGGTTGGCGACTTGATGCAGGTGATTGGCATGAGTGTGTTGATCTTGCTGGATGGGCCGCCAAATCTGCATTGAGCGTCAGCTGTAGTGACGATAATCTGGCCAAGCTGACGATGTATACCGATTTTGCTGAAGCTATGAGTGCTGATGATTTTTGCTTTGGTACCGCGTTTGGTCCAGAATATCGGCGGGCAATGGACTCGAGTATTCCCAGAATCTCGTCCAAGGCTCG
Source organism: Calycina marina (assembly GCA_019669825.1). Lineage (NCBI taxonomy): Eukaryota > Fungi > Ascomycota > Leotiomycetes > Helotiales > Pezizellaceae > Calycina > Calycina marina. The sequence goes on along the minus strand of MU253957.1, from coordinate 39,606 downwards.
TGAGGACTACCCTCTAGGACGCCAACTACTTGAGGTGGGAACTCTGGAAGGCTACGCAAATGATGCAATTCGAGTCGAGATGTCCTTATGGACCAAGTCGCGATCGCGCCATCACTTCCAGGTCACTCAACATACCCAGCGTGGCTACGATATTCCAACGCAACTCAATCCGCCTAGTGAAGCCTCGCTGCATAACCTCATCAGAAACCGCCCATCTAAGACAGAAACAGCAATCACCCGCCGCGACCTGAGTGCCGCTTTTGATCCCATTTCCGAGCCCGACACACCTGCGATCACCTCATCACTCATCATGTCCTCATTCGATCGTCCAATGAATATACTAGTTACCGACTTAGCACCATACGTTCGCTCTATTGTGTCCTATGATATGCGTCTTCAACAAGATCGACGCCAGATGAATAATCTAATTAGTGAAGGTGGAAAGAAGGACAAGAGAATGCGTACAACCCGAGCTGCTTTGTCGGCACTTGAGGGTAGCGTGAGGACCAGCATTAGGAAGGATAGGTATTTTGGATGGGAACTGAATCCGCAGTACGTGCTGAAGACGGGATTACAGAGCTGGCTGGATGCTGTGGTGCAGAGCGAGGTATTGGGAGACGATGATCAGGAGATGATTTAGCTGCATGGTAAGACCTTATTAGCAGTATGCTGGATAGCATAGCATGGCAACAGAATGAAGTTGTATACAAATTCAATAATACGTTGAAGCTTACTGTCCGCTCCAGTCCACGACCATCTACGCTGGCTACTTTGCACAGCTATTGCCAGTCTGACTTTCTCGCTTTAGCCTCTAAGTCTACGCGGTAATTATTATTATTACCACTATGAAAGTTTGTTCTGATTTACTTAAGCTACAAAGCGTGGAGAGTACCGAGTTGTCGCCAAGCGCAGTTATGTTGTGTGATTTACTGGAACAGGAAAGGCGTGATCTAAGCGAGCCCCTTTCTGACTACATGTGATGGCTGGACACCCCGACTACAGCAGCTTCGAGCTTGGAAGCTCGAATGCCTGATCGGCATGGAGAAGTATGTAGATGCTGAGCGCCGTAATGAGTACGGAAATTTCGATCTGGGCGATGGGAGTTACTGACATTGTTATCACAACGAGCGGTGCCTGAATTTTAAATGCACCTTGATGAGACTGCTAAATACTAGATAGTGAATGCAAAATTTCCATGATGATGGTAATTTGCACCGAGTTCTGACAGGTGTCTTCCTCTCTATAGATAGCAGTTATCCTATTTTAGTACAATTGACGAATAACACAGACGAACTACTAATATTGTTTCTTTGCGGTCCCAAGTTCCTAACGTGGGTTAACTTCCTTGGGTGTGATTCAGGCACAGTTTCCAAAGTCCCAATTCTCTAACTACTCACCGTAAAACATGGCTCAACAAGCCCCCAAATGTTGCCTGAGAGTCTTCGGCACATTGATAATGATTATACGCCTCTTATATTTATAAAGGTACATAATAACATTGAGTCTCGAAAACCTTGATTTAATACCTTGATTAGTATAAGGCTCTTAAGCTGATCTCTTGTAAACACCTGTGAATATACCAAGAATTTTTGATAATTGCGCTTGTGTCAATGGGCTCTTGAATCGGGGTTTTAAGGTAGGTCGTCTCAGAAGAGCACAATGACCAGGTAGGTTTGTGACGGGCTGAATCACTCGAATAACTCAAAGTGCAGTCGTAGAATAACTGTTATTGAACTCGATACCGAGCTCGAGAGGATCGGGGCCTTCATCATATATGGTGTAATCTGGGCTAGCATCTGGCTTACCTACGAACACCTTTCCGAATAGCCGAGTCAACCTCCTCGAGCCTTGGTACAAGATCTCCTTCCCAACCCTCCTGACTCGCCTGCGAGCCCCTTTCCTAATAGCCGAGTCACAGCCTTGAGCTCCCAAGGGCCTGGCCCTTTACAAGGTTAGGGTTAGAAGATTCTAAGGCTCTTCTTCTTGCCTATATAAGGAGTAAGAGCCGATACTTTTACTTCCTACTTATGCACTTCTTGTAGTTAAATGCTGAGCCCTTACTCAGCTATCGAGCTCTGGTCTCTCACAGCTGTCGAGCCTGTTACGTATATCACACCGAGAAACCAGAATTCTTACCAGTCGCGGTTCGCCAGGCTGAGGCTACCTATGGATTAAGGGCTTCCCAGGCATCCGATATTAGCGCGCTCTCTATTCCCGGCTGGAGATATGGACAGAGCAAACTTCTCTGAAAGCTTAGTGTGTCTCTTGTTGATCCAGGAGCTTCTTGCCAAGCAAGAATAGACCTTCACGGATCATTAAAACTCATGCAGCAATTTGTCACTGACTAGCATAACAAGAGACTGGCTACATATGAAGCCAAAACAGAAAGAAGCAAAAGGCTAGGAACTCGATAAGCATGCAGCCTTGCCTACACCAATTTGTTCGTCAAGAGGGGATCCGACCCATGTCGCTTCATGTGTGTCGTTAGAATACCATGCTATGTCCTTCGACTGGTGCATTAGAATTGGGCGTGTGTTGTACTGGGTGCAAGGACGTATTTCGTTACCAAGATGATGGACTGATGGACTGAAGATGGCTTCATAACCTGGACGAGTATGTACAGAATATGAGGCAATGTATTGAATCGCTGAAAGTCTTGCGAATATTGAAATAACCAAATAACGAGAGGATCCCTTAATACCAGGATCTATCGCACGAATACAGAAGGTTCGAATCCTGCCGTCGAATCCCAAATGAATGCAGACACATTCCATGTACAGTCAACCACCTCCCATGTCACTCTGGTGCGATGATCGGTCGACGACGGCGTATTGCCAATTAGTTTCTATCTGCAGCACATCATCACGAACCCTCAGTGAATCGCTTGTTTTCCATGGGAAGTAGGTAATTACAACCCAACCACCAGTGTGTGCAGGAATTAGTGGCGCGCCACAACCAAGAGGCTGAGGATTATGCTTGGATCAATGGCCGTGCACGCCGAGCACGAAAGTCTTGAAGCGTATATCCTTGGTGAGCCAAGGAGAAGGGGGTGTTGTGAAATACACATGGAATCTCATGGATGGAGTTGCGATCGTCACCGTAGAGAACTGCTTGGAGAGCACACTTCGCCACAGTATTGCAAGAGGATAGTAATTATAATGAGCTGTGCTGACCAGACAAAATATGAGGCCACTTAAACCTCGCTCCGACTACTTTCACTTCAATGACAATGGTATGACAAAGGTATGACTTCGTTGACAGTAGCTACCGTAAGTAAACCCTCTCTATCAAGGATATTTCCTTATCGACCGCCTCGTCATTCATGATTACTTGTACAGAACACTCTCCGAAAAATTTGAAAGCATTCCAGTTTTTCATTTTCAGTCTCTCCCTAGTTCATTAGCACTATTGGTACACTGCATACTAGCAGGATAACAATCAGACCATCTTCACTCGTGTCGTGTGGTCTAATACCAAATCAGGAATCATGAACAAGTCCCTCGGTTCTTAAGAATCGTCTAACAGAAACTACCGCTTAGACGCGGTTGAGGTATGATAATATCATACTTAGAGTTTTAGAATATATCGCTCATCTGCATGTCTGCATATCAATATCCCCCTGGGGAATTATAGATTGGCGGACAACACTAGCGACCTTGCAAACGCAATCTACCCAAAAACCTCTCACCGAGAGCCTTCTAGTATACTTGGCAGCTTGAGGAACCGTTGACAGCATCAGAGGTTTCATGGCTTTGAACCATACCACGCGATTTTGTCTCCGCTGGCGCTATACACCTTCTGGCCATCTCTCTCTGGGCTGCCCACAAATGTTTGGACCACTTCATTGTTGAAGGGACGCCGGATCGCGATTCAGGAGAGTTGTGTGACTAGAGGATTGCGTGTTGTAGTTACTCGGCAGTTGAGATCTGTCGTGCTTGGTAGAATCACCCATGGCCGACAAAGGATGTCAAGTGATCGCGAAGGAGTGTACAATAATCTACAAAACCCTATGTACCCTATTGGAACGCATTTGTTTTAGTCATCGCACTGCGAACGCCGTATTTCACAACTCCAGATACTGCATTGTTTCTGTGACTTGTAGGTGTTAGGGCTGTGAAGATAATGCCGTGGTTCCGAGCCTCAAATGGGATCAGAAGGGAAGTTACTAGTATCTCAAGAGACATTGGTCGTTCTTGAACGATTCCATTCGTGCCCTTCCTAGATAGACTGGCCACTGTATGCACGAGGCGATATGCGCCTGAGTCTATCGGAACCATGGGCTTGAAATATCTACTTATTGCATCACCAACTGCTTGAACTTTGCCAAAACTAGCTGCTACGAGTGCGATCGCATCGGCAAAGCCATGCCATCCAAGCTGCTGGTCTCCATACATGATCACAGCTCTCCTAGATAGTGCAAGCTCTTGCAAAACTCACCTTCGGATGAAGTAGCTATTTCGTATTAGTTTCTCCACGGACATCCATTCTTGTCCCATGCTGTTGGTCTTTTCAACCACCATAACACGCTTCGGAAGAATTCGCATTCTAGGCGATCATCCTGATCCGCTGGTAAGATCCTCAGGACGTGAATCTCCTTGTCGGCCATAATCGTCTCACGGAAATACTGCTGGCCGGGCACAGTTGAAAGCAGCCCTTCAGAGCTGACAGATGTCTCTGGCATGTCTAACATTTAACTCGAGGCACTGCCGGGGGTTGATACAATACCAGAGAGAGACAATAGGATCTGAGGAGGTACTCTGGAGGTGCTTTGGAGAGCGCGGGTCATGTGAATTTGGGAGAGCAGGTGTTGGATGCCACTTGGTAGTAGTAGTAGTAGTAGTAGTAGTAGTAGTAGTAGTATAATTAACGTCCGGGGCCCGTGCGCTTAATGCCACGTGCCAACAGTAGGACGTGCTGGGCTAATTGCCAGCATTTTCTATATACATCTAAAAACCGGAGAATAGAGATCCTCTTTCCCTGAAGAATCTACTAGTTACAGGAGAGCTGTAGTCGACTAACTCCAGCAAGCGCTGGGATATAGCCACTTGGTAAATAGGTATAAGGTGGTAGCATGGAGAGGTCTCGTCACGTGCCATTAGAAAGTTGTGACACAATAGATATTGGGGAAAGAAAGTTATAATTCTTGGTATTTGTTGATATCCTTCAACATTGTGCTGGCGTTGATAGCGCAGTAATGACTCTCACAAAATGACCTTTCTTTGTATTCCCCAGACGCTGGAAAACATATTCCGAAAGGCTATGCACCTCCTTCCTATATGCGTAGGGCAAAGTAAGCAGGAACGCCGTGTCGCTATGTTGTAACAATATGCAAGAAGAATAGACCATAAAATTGCTCAAAGAGCAGATGCACAGCTACGAGTTGCTGTGAATGAGATCATCAACCTCGACCGTCTTCGGCATCGGCTGCATCCGACGCATCGACTCTCTCCATGCTCTCGGCTCGGCTGGCTCTTCTTTGACAATAACTTGCGTCTCAGTCTGCTTAACTGTGTTGCTGATGCTGTTGAATTCGCTCCAGTCGACTGGGTCTTCGTGGAGATTGAAGTTGCGAGGCGGGGAGCTCGGCATGACCATGTCAGTAGAGAAGAAATCCTCCAAGCTGAATTCCTGGTCTGCATTCCCGTTATGGTGTGAAAAATCGTCCATAAGAGGCAGGTCAGGAAGATTGCTGAAAACAATGTTCTGGAATACATGCTGAGATGGCGAGAGGTGGTTGCTGGCATCAGCCATCATTTTGTTGATGCTTGGCGCAAATGGGGGCTCCCAATATGAGTTGTGATTTCGTGGTGATCGGCGTGTGGGTGTCTTGTTTGGAGTGCGACGATCTGAGAAGCGAAGCAGCTCGCCAGGTGATTTCATCAACCTGGCTGATCGAGCAGATCTTGATACGCTGCGTGTAATAGGTCGGTGGTTAGGAGTCGGCCGGGTAGGTGTCTTGAACTGGTTTGCAGGTAGTGCACCTTGTACTGGGGTTGAGGGTCTAGCTAACTCTTCCTCGAAGAGCCTGAGAAGTTCGGCATCTTCTTCATCATCTTCGATGGGAGATGAGCAGTTCTCCTTGTTAGGCAAATCGGTTTCTAGAACCTTAGACGAACGATTGCGAGGTGAAATGCGAGACACATTGGCACTTGCTTCTCCTAGGACTTTCAGAGAGCAGTCTTTTCTTGGTGATGGGAACAGCAATCGTCTGGTTGGATCTGGACTGTCGTCAAGTTCGATGGGACTGTCTCTCGCTCCACTTGATCCTTCCCTCATTTCTGAATCCCCTCGTGTCTCAGCAGCGCTATAGCGCCTCTTCCATCTTGCAGGACTCGAACGAATAGCTCGTCTCAGTGCATCAGACGCAGCGTCCGATGTCATGGGATTTAAACGCTTCATCTTCGTAGGCTGAAGCTTAATGGCCAGAGTTTGGTTAGCAGTTAGCTCGACCCTCTGGACCTGAATGTCACGATTTTCCACTGGAGATGTTGCATTAGCAGCAGCACTTCCCATGGGCACTACCACTTCAGAGGGTGTTCCAGCATCAGCTGCGCCATCAATTGTCGTGACAGCTTCACTGGAGGACCGAGCATCTGCAACACTCTCTGCAGTCTCGAGAGGAGGATAGTTCGCCTCTGATTGTGGGAAATAGCCCTCAGACTGGGGAAAGGTGGCATCTGAGGTCAGATAGTTGCCGTTCGCATCTTTTGCCCTACTCGGACGTTTTCGGAAGCGTCCTTTGCCCTTATTGCATTCCCACTTGTCTTCTGGGCGTTGAAAATTGTACTTAGTCATCCAAAGGCCACATGCTATCATGGTCAATAAAGAATCCTTATAAGGCTCAAGGGAACTTACGATTACAAAGGATATATTCCTTCCAGTGCTCTTTGCTTTCTGTCTTACCCAAAAAGCGCTTAATAAGCTTGTACGACGTAGGCTTGTTGTCAGCATCGCGAGTAAGTATCACCACACATGAGATGTGGCCGGGCTCGTCGGAGAAGTCGTAATATCCAGGAACCCCGAGATGATCCTGGGACCATGATGTACGCCATGTAGCGGTCTTGATTACACCGCAGTTGCTGCAAAAGGGCGGCAACTCTCCCTTTGCCAGAGCATTTTCAAGCCGTTTCTGCAGCTTTTCTTGCTTTGCTTGGGCTTGAGCTGAGACTGGTTTGGGCACATGAGCAGGTGAGGGCACGAACTGCATTGGAGCGAGGCCGGAACTCATTACAGGCATACCAGATGGAGCGGTATGCATGGGTCCCGTTGTCTGAGGAGGTGTATCCGACCAAGTTTGAGATCTATGAAGACTCGAACGTTGCTGAGCTGGCTGAGTAATCAAGTTGGTAGGTATAGAGCCCATTGAGTTGGTTCTTGCCAACCTGGAGCCCTGTCTAGGCTGTGGCGCTCCTACCACTGCGCTGGATATGTGCGCTGAAGTCGCACCCGGTACAGGCTCGATATCAGAGGGGGCAGAGTCTTGCGGCAGTATTAGCGATGCCGACGCCGATGAATCTGTAAGCGTTAACGCAGGTGGAGCTGAGCCCTGGCGATTTATGGCTGGCTGAGAAGGTTGTGACATAGTTTGATTGCTAGGAATAACAGATGCAGGGAATTGCTGTATCGGACCAGCCATGGTTTTTGAAGATTGAGATACTGGCTTTACTGGAATTCTTGGGGGAACCTTCGCTTTTGGAGGCACAAGTCTCATAGTAGAGGGCAACATATCCATGGGTCCTGGGGCTTCTTCCTCAATGTAGAAGTCGTCATCCCTTTGTTCATGATGCTGAATGGGCAGTTGAGGCAAGTCCATCTCAAGATTGGTTGCCTGGAATTGCGTAAGACTGCCGTCCATAGGCCCAAAAATAACCTCCTCCCATGACTGTTCTTCCAAGGAGCCACTCATGAAGCCCGAGTCCATCCTTGGCATCTGAGGGAGGACAGGACTTGATGGGCATGGTGGACTGGAGCGCATATGCAGTGGCGAAACGCTCCTCATCATAGGTGGTGAGGAGGCGATCTCAGGAGGCGTTATTACTGGGGTAGAGTGTCTTTCGGGAGAAGTATTTGCAGACTCGATAGAGTGACGGACATCTTGCGGTGGCAAACTTGGATACGGCGAGACATGTATTCTACCTTGGTCAGGCATGCTCACGAACGAAGCACGCCGCATCTGTCTCTGAGTTCGAGGCTCTTGGTAAACAGCCATCTTAGGTAGTGGAGTTGGCGGACGTGGAACTTCCTCTAGGGGGTTATTGCCAGAGGCTACAGCAATAGGGCGGAACAAGCGCAAGGATCCAGCCGTGCTTGCAGTTTTGCGTAGGGAGTCGGTAGGCTGGCCAAATGCTGACCTGCTGTTCCAGTCCGTCTGAGTGATCTTGGCTCTCTTCCTAGGCGCAGGACCATCATCACCATAATCTCCGTCCGTACCCTCTTCGTATTCAGATGTGTTTCCACCAACATTATTTACATATGCTTTTGACGACTTGGGCTCTTGAGGTTGACGTTTCGCTCTGGGTCGCTTCACAGCAGTTTTGGCTGGAGCTCGAGGTTTCTTTCCTTTGGTTGACTTGCCTCCATCAGTCTCATGCCCAGAGTCCAAACCACCACTTTCGCCCCCATTGCCAGTACCAAAAGGATTCCCTCTGACCTGATGAAGTGTCTGAGGCTCTTGAAGCTGCTGAGGTTGCTGTGGGATATTAGGGCTGAGCAGCTGATTGACAACCTCCATATTCATACTGCCACGCTGATTTGAGCAAGTGGAGCCTGGCGTTCCATAACGAGGTGTCATCTGGGACATGTTAGGATTGGTTTGGAGAAATTTGGTCCACTCGTTGTGATCAAAGCCAGGTGCTAGCGGACTGTTGTTCATTTCTCTGTTATATCGTTCCACTGTATTGAGGTAGTCTGTTTGGATAGCAATATGGACAGGCACCAGTCGCAGCTTCACCTCCAGTGTCTCTGGTACACCATTGTTGAAGATCCCTAGGATATTCTTGCAAACACGTCCAGTTATGAGCTTAGCAGATTGTTGAGCTGGTGCATTCAAACATGGTGAATCTGTTGCCAATGCCTTGGAAAGCATTCCTTGTCCAACAAGAGGGTTGTCATGCTCTGAATAGTCGTATGCATAGACGGTGTAATCCTGTCCCAATCGATTCACAAGCTCTGGACTGCACTGGACGACTGCTTTTATACATGCCTTCAAGTCAAGCACACCTATAGTGATCATCTCGCTTATGGCTACTGTTTGGATCTGAAGCACGTCCTGTCCTCGCGCCAGGCAGTTGGTCTTATTCTGGTCGTCGAAGGTGTAGAGAACTTTCACTATCCACACCAAGTAGAACGTTAGCAACTCATCCCCTTACTCGCATTATAGAGCAGCAGGTATCACCTACGTCTCATGGGTCTGATAGACACTCCCTGTCCATTTATCGGAGCCATTGGAGGTCCTTGAGCGTCTTGGATATTAGGCCATTGGTTGTTGAAGTTGGAATCTATTCCGGTGGCCTGCGACGACATTATGACCCTTTTGCGTGATCATATGTCAGCGCCGGTAACCTCTAGGATGTTGTGAAGCTCCTTCAACGTTACTGAGGAAGAATTGAAGTCATTGAAATGAGGTGGAGTCTTAAACGCCAAACTATGTGGAGTCGAGAGGCTGGCTGGTATGGGCGCGTTCGCGATGTGACCTAGATAAAAGCGCGTCGGAAACTCTGAATGGCGATAGAAACTATTTTGGAGCGAGGAAGTCAAGCCTCAACACTGTTGTTAGAATTCGATCATCAACGAAGAGAGTCTATATAAGGTTTGGCAGAATAGCGGTTTGGTGTAGTTGTCGAAGTGAATTGTTGACCACGTACGATCTAGGCCAATGGATTTGCTGAAGTTGAAGCCAGGAGCTCTCGGCTTCGGACAAAGATCCGGAGGCTCCGGGTAGACTATCAGCTTGCCGTGCCAAGCTTTCCACTGAGTCAGAAAATCAACAAGAATTCGAGCAACGGTTTCAGGAGCGAGGAGGTGCGATTATTTGTTTCCAGAGCATCTGGGTACCTGACAACTCCTGTAGCGTCACTACAATGAGTTAGAACACCCACCCATACAGTAGAAATACACCACACCGTCATATGACGAGTTAACTGTTCTAGGTAGCCTTCAACTTCAGATCTTCTTCCACTGGAACTCGATTGAAGGTCATCAACACTCCTATCGTCTGATGTTCTCAGTGAACTTTGCAAATACAGTATTTAGTATCATTTCAGTAGTTTAATTGTACCAGACAGACTCAGACAGCGAGTCCCGATATGATTGAGAATTTTGACTTGTAAAAATGGTTCCTATATTGCGCCCGGTGGTGACGGGAAGTTCCAGATCTTTCGACCACGGAAACAGTGCCATTTGCATAATCACACGCCCTTTCCCCTATATTCTTACATCAAATCGCAAGCATATCACTCCTTTGATTCACTGGGTTCTTGTGATTCTTGGGCTGTGACAGCATGTGCATCTCCTATTTCCAGAGCCTCCGTAGCCTCTCCGCTCGAAAATGCCTCCTCCTTTGGCGATTTTTCTGAATCTCTAACCTCCATCATTTTTGGGTACGCTAGTTCCGTGGGCAATGATGCTTTCGCTGGTTTGGTGACATCGAGCCATAATGGCGAGCCGTCCTTTTCCTTCTTCCCCCTTCTCTTAAGCATCTCCATCACCACCGCCTGGATTCCTTGCTTCCCGTGGTATTTCTGAACAAAAACTGCCGTTACTGCCTCCCTGCTTCTTCCACCTGCGAGCCATATTCTGCCAACATCCTCTTCTCTAGGTATGCCGAATCTCTGCCATGGGTACTCCTTGAAATCTCCAGGAGCCAACATTTTGAGTTTTTGATTACCCTCAACTTGCAGGAAAGGATCCACAATTTCTTTACTCTCTTCAGGTTTGATATCCTCCAAAGAAGCAGGCTGCCACTTTGGCGACTTGTCTTTTCGAATCAACAGAGCGTCTACGCCTTCTGTGAAATCTGGGTGCCGCATGAATTTACCCGCGATCTCGTACTCTCGTTGAAAGGTCTCCTCAATATTCCATTTCTTGCCCAGTTGCATCGTGCGCAATGTGACGTGAACGGCCGTGGGCGATCTCTGGTGTAGAGTCTTGAGCGTTTTCTGAGCCCACTCTGTAGTGTCCCCCTCTTCGGCCTCCAAGGCAGCCATTATCTCATTCACAGTATTCTTGCTAAAGCAGCGATCGATGGCGTTTCGCAGATTGCCACCCAGAAGGATGGTTTCGTCATGGGGTAGCCCTGTGACATACTCCTCGATTGTCGCGTTTACGAGTGCCAGCCTGTCGGCCAGAGTATCGTAGTCCCGAAACCGTAGTTCCGCAAAACGACGCTCCAGAGCAGGAAGTGTACTTGAATGGATATAATGAGTAGCGACGCCAGAATAGAACACATTGGCACCCTTCAATCTGTCACTGGTCATAGCAAGGTATGTTCCAACGGCACCTGGCATCCTCGGTAAGAAAAAGGACGCTCCGACGTCTGGGAAGAATCCAATGGTGGTTTCTGGCATAGCAAACAGCGTTCTCTCTGTCGCAATGCGAAATGGAGCATGGATACTCAGACCAACTCCGCCTCCCATTGTGATTCCATCCATAAAGGCTACAAATGGCTTGGAGTACCTCGCAATCAAATGATCCAACTTGTATTCCAGTCCGAAGTAGTCTGTCGATCGTTGCTGGCCTTCTTCACCCTGCATGTTATCCTTTGCCAAAGCAGATACATCTCCACCAGCGCAGAATGCCTTCTCTCCCGTTGCCTTTATCACCACCACATTCGCCATATCTGACTTTTCCCATTCTTGTAACCTTGGTACGATCTTGCGTACCATAGATCCATTCAATGAGTGTAGCGCCTTAGGTCTGTTGAGCTCGATTGTCCGCACGCCGTATAATGTATCGAACAATACATCTTCCTTTGGATCCTCTGGCAGTTCCCTTGTGACTTCTCCAGCGGCTCGACTCAACGGCATCTAATCTCCAGGTTAACAGCGGGCGAGGCATGCAAATATAAGCTTCTTACCTCCATGATCGATCTCACAGCCAATGGATTGGTGACCTTAGCTCTCAAAGGCATTGTTCGTCTTGCAGTGGAAGAACGGAGGGCCGTCCGGGAACGACTGGATATAGATCTTGCAAACATCAAGAAAGAATGGTACAAGGAGACTGGATCTATAATACAAGGAGAAATTACAAGCCCTCAATACTTCAACAAGCCGCAGCACCACCTCGGGTTGATCGTCGGGAGTCGGTACAAACATATTTTGAGTGGGCTTGGCTTGGCATTGAGACGACTCCACACTTGGATAGGTAATTCATGCTAGGCAAGGCAAGCTCTTGGTGAAGCTTCAATACCAAATTCATACAGCCATACAATATGTCGGAGGCGAAGATCCAGTCTGTTGTCAATCCAGAGATAAAAGGAGGATCTGCTAACACGATTACAGAGAACTACTGGCAAAGCCACGCAACGAGCTCACGTATGTGCAATTCTTCCTCATTTGCGCCAAACGATACTGACCACTGCCCAGCGAGTACGAAATCTCTCAGCTCGAAGAGCACGAATTCAGCTCCGGACCCCTTTCTATCCTCCAAACTGCCGTCCGAACGCACAACCAGGTCCTCATTTCGTGCCGGAACAACAAGAAGTTGCTTGCGCGTGTAAAGGCATTTGATAGGCATTGCAACATGGTGTTGGAGAATGTGAAGGAGATGTGGACAGAGACACCAAAGACAAGTGCGGGCAAGAAGGGAAGGCCTGTCAACAAGGATCGCTTCATAAGCAAGATGTAAGATTTCCTCCATCCTTAGGCGGTGGGCATGAGGAGTGTGCTAATATATAGATAGGTTCTTGAGAGGGGATTCTGTTATTCTGGTTTTGCTCAGTTAGGCTTATGATAGGGGCGCAATTTTACGGACGGACACATGAATCATACAGGTTAGGTCGGATCGTTGTGTTGGTACTCATGATATGGCGTTGAAAAGTCGCTAATATACCAATATACTTGGAGCCCAAACCATTCTGACAAGACCCTGGAACTGGGCATCACATTGTTTTCCGTTACGCTCAGACTTTCACTGGCTGTAGAATTTTGCCATGAGTGTGCCAAGCCTCTTGTTCCTCTTCATGGATTCGTGGCCATCATTATATCGTATTCGTTCGGGGGGTATTGAATTAAAGGACTAGACATCCTGTCTAATCCACTCTGCTGGCATAGACCATGTGTGCTAAGAGGACTAATCTGGACGAACAACTCCTAACTCCTTGCTAGGAAGTCAAGACCTGCCTTCGCAAACCCTCGGGGGCGTGTACCATGGGAACAGCCAAAGCGATTGTGGTTTTTCCGAAAATTTGTCAAATATATGGCTCCTGCTGGGTCTGTCATGATTACTCACCTTCTTTTTCTTATAATCAGGCAGCGCTGGTAGAATGAGAACTGGTGAGCGGTGCCGTCTTCACATTTGCCTGATATTACGGACTGGACTGTATGCAGTTCTTGGCAAGGAACTCCATATGATCTCACCCATCTCATGGGCGATTTCTCTGCAGTCTTCCCAACTTCTTCTATACTATCAAGGATTTCGTTCAGCGGCGTCGTGTTCATATCCAGCGTAGAGCATCACTGCTCGTGATTGCCTGTGTAGCCACCGACTCTCCCGTCTCCGGAGTCTCATGTTCATCCCTTGTGGGATTTCAAGTGACATCAATGTCCAAAGCACCTCGATCTCCATTCATCTCTCAACTCTCACATACTTTATGATTATGCGCTTGTGTTTACGGATCAATTCGCTAGAGTAGCTTTCGAGAACTAGTTCTCGTCGAAGCTCCTTCCATACACTTCTGTTGTCACAAGAATATGCAGTAAGTGTAGATCCTTCATGTTTTGATGACATGGATGCAGCAATGAGATTCAGCGACTTCCGAATCGTAGCGATCTCGATTACCTGCTTGTTCATATATGTCTCAACTCTCCCAATAACAGCTTCGAAGATGTTGAGGATCTTTCTGCAGTCTGTCAAGATCATTCCCACTTCTTCGGCATATTCTTTATTGTCTCAAATAAACAGGAAATCCTTTGCTGTGACCATCTTCTCTAATCGAAGCAGAACGCAGTGAAGGCTTGCCACTTCTCCCATAAGCTCATGCTATTCCCCACAAGCCTTGCGGGCATTCCGGAAAATGTTCCAAGCTAGTTGAGCAAGTCCGGCAATTTCACCCACTGCGTAACCAAACGACATGTTGATAAGCTGTTTGCTCTGCGAAAGCCGAAGAGCCGGAAATCTGAAGGTTGATGAACCCGGTTTCTTGCTTCACCTAGCTGGTCGTGCTGCTTAGCTGACATCCGCAAATTATTTATTAAACTACATATAACGTATGCGGTAAGATGAAGCTTGAGATTAGCTACCCGAGACAAAGTGCAGCAGCCGGATCGCGTCGCCAGAACATAATGAAAAACTGCATAAGATGTTGCAATGCAGACTTCTTCCTACAAGTGGAAAGCCACCGACATATCAGTTCCACCGCTTCAAAACAATAGCTATTCCACTAAATTTCTATGAATTGCTACCACAATACATCGCAGTGCACCATATGACACAGGTTTACCTGGGCCCTAGCGAATTTCGGTACCTTAAGCGACACGTAGGCTTGATGTGCGATCGATATTGAGTCCAGTCGGTCAGACTTGACCTGGTCTACAATACTTGCAGCTGTACAATATGTCTACACTTGTAGAACTTTCGATACAATTCTTGCTTGAGAGACAACTATGAGGCCGGAACGCATTGAGCACCTGGTTTTATAACTGATGAGTAACAGAGGCGGCAGAGTCAACAACTCGAAATCAGATTTTCTGTTGCATACCTACAGTAACTATCTCTACGCTAGCTTACCTAGTGTAACTAGTAGATCCTCCAGGGTAAGAGGGTCTTTACTCTCCGGTTTTTAGATGAATATAGAAAATGCTGGCAATTAACCCAGTACGTTCTACTGTTGGCACGACGTGGTATTAAGCGCACAGACCCCGGACGCTAACTATACTACTACTACTACTACTACGTTACCTAGGTAGCAGTGGATCGACCGAGATCTGGCAAGGTTCATAGCTATGACCTCGGTACAGTTATCTCGGAAACCAAGAGAGAAAAATATATACTACTCTTTACTTCCCTAACAAGCCATTCTCTCAATCCTACTTGCGCAATGGCAGATCAAACAGAGACCCCGCCGCCTCCAGCCAGTCCCGCTCTCGAAACCGAAAAGACCTTAACACCACCACCACACCTCCCCATACCCTCGCCCCAAGCACATCCACCAGTATCCTCCCTCCCTCTCCCAACAGCCTCCACCGAAGTCCTCAAATCATGGCTCCCGCTCTACCTCTCACGCACCGATCGCGCCCTCACAGTCCTCAGCCAGCTTCTCTCCACACACTCCGGCACCGATACTGTCCTCATGACCCTCTGCTACACGACACTCCTCTCATCCTCACTTCTCTCCTCGATATCCCTCGCCGCAATCAAGCTGCAGATACGGCGAGTGCTTAAGATCGCTAGCGATCTACCGGTGAACACGACGCTGGTGGTTGATATGAACACGATACCGACGAGTCGGGTGCTCGTTACTGCGAAGAGGTTCAAAGCCCTGAGCGCGCTGATCAGTGATGTGAGGATCTTTGCGCGGATGTTTGGGCTGGTGGGGATATATCACTGGGGAAAGGGCGTCGTGGCAGATAAGGCGCAAGATCAGATGATACGGCGAATTACGTTAATGCAGGTGGTAATGAATGTAGCGTTCCAGACGCTCGAGAATGGTGCGTATCTCAGCTCAAAGGGTGTGCTTGGTTGGAGCTTGGAGAAGCAGAATAAGGCTTGGCTGTGGAGCTGTCGGTTCTGGATGGCGCATGTGGTATTGGATTTTGGACGGTTAGTGAGAGAGAGGCAGGTCAGGCGGGGTGGAGATGAAAGAGAGAAAGAGGCGAAGTTGGATAGGGCGTGGTTGAAGCAGATGGTTGTCAACGCGAGTTGGTTTCCGTTGACGCTGCATTGGAGTTTAGATGGGGGATTGTTGAGTGATACTGCTGTGGGAGCGTTTGGAAGTGTATGCGGTCTTTTCGGACTCCAGGCTTTACTTGCAAAAGCGTGAAGCGGTCATGAACTTGGCGGCCAGATCTAAGTGTATGGTACATAGTGTAAGCTTAAAGTGGCCGACATTTGATGATACGCCTACCAACCTGCTCACAGACAGATTACATATGAAATACTTTTTCATCGTGCGTGTATGATTTCTCATGCTCTTTGCCTCGAACCCCAATGAAGCGAGCACGTAAATGTGAAACGCATTAGACATATTTTCTGAGTTTCTATTGGCAACGTATTCCGCTACACTACTTTTTAGGTACACACGTCCGCTTTACCAATGCAAAGCACAAGAAAACCCTCCGAGGCAGCACCAGAGTAATCAACATGCATCAGAGTTGGTAGTCTGATATGGAGCATAGCATCGTCTAGCAAGAATCTATAGTAGCCGCTTCCACAGCAAAATATCAGCACATCCGAAGGCCCGAGTCATCTGGCTTCGATCTCATGCCCATCAGAGTCATTACAGTCACATCAATCTCAGGATGATCCGAAAGCAAGACCCAATAGCCTGGGCTTATCTCCAGATCCTCGAAGCCACCGTTGTCCTTGAGTTGCTTCCTCAACCAATTCGTGAGGTCATCAGGTACATTGCTGCTCAACAGTATCGTAGCCAAAACCTTTACAAAAGCATCTCCCCCATCTGGTATAATGCCATCCAACATCTTCTGGCTTTTCTTAATCACGCTCTTCACGCCAACACTGTTTGCAAGAATGTTCAGTGTCACTAAATCCAAAGGATTGCTTGCTGAAAAACTATCGTCGTTGACACAGTCAACCAGGAGTTGGATGACATGATCGGGCACAGTCGTGTTATTCTTATCTGCATAGGATTGAACATCCTTCTCGAATTTGGGACAGTCCTCCAAGAATGCCTTCCGTACAGAGTAGCATTTACCCCTAATGGTGATGTCTTTCTTGGCCGATGATTTGGATGACGAGGAGCAACCGCACGACGATGGAGAGCGGCAGTATACACCATCACAGCTATCACGATTTTGCAGGTAGCCTAGATGTGATTGTACCCAGCCATCATCGTGAGATCGCCGACGACATCGGTGATGATCATCTATGGGCCCGCCATGGACAATGAGACTACGATGGAGAGGGTCGATATGACGATGGCATCCTATACCAGGGTAAGCACCGTGGTCTATCAGACTACCGCGTAATCCTCGATCGCGGCCAGGCATGCCGAGATATGGTTGATGTATGAGATCTTCTCGTAGGGGTAGTGCTACTGGATTTCCAGCAAGAGGATTGACAAGTTGTTGGCGCTGTAATGCTGAGAACAGGCCCATTCGTCCGCCAGCTGCCAATCTCGGATCCACCACTCTACGTCCTTGAGCAATGCCAACACCTAATCCCAACCTGCCCATGGCAGGGCTTAATGGCGCAACACCACGCGTCTCCGCCCCTCTCCGATTGCTTATATATGGCGAATTCATCTTGAAATGATTTAGAGGGTGGAATAATGGATGTGTTGGACGCTGACCGGACAAGGGTGATATTTGAGCAAGATGATCTATAACCAGAGATAGTAGAAACGAAGAGAGGAAGATTCTTGTGAAAGTGACTTCTTTCTAGTGCTCCTCGAGCAGAGCTGCTGGTACAACTTCACATTTATAACATACTGATAAAACAATATACACAGCATAATTGAACTTCCACAGCATTCGAGATCTAAGCAGATGACCAGCTACTATCGGAAAGGCGGAACAACACTTGTCATTATGACGTGTAGAGAAACCTGTATTTGCCTAGCGAAGCCCTTCACAACAAACACCCGGGGTGCCACAAGAGGAGTGGCAGTACATGTACCCACAGGTATGCAATAGTAACTGGCAAAATCAAGGGAATAGGAAGATAGGTGTCTATAGATGGCGCCTGATAAGCATAAAGGACAAATTCAACTGTGCATGAATGCGTTGTGACAGATGTGCCATTCCGCAAAGTCGGGTTATAAACTTGTACAACATCTGAAACGGGAAGTATGGTGGTACTGAAACGAATCTCAAATCGAAGGAGCATTAGCCCCACCCCGCTTGCGATGAAAACCATTGAATTGTGTAACACGAACGCCCTCTGATATGAACTACATGATATATCCTGCTATGTATTCCAGTTGTATGTTGGACTCGAGTCGCCTAATAGTCCCTTTTAGATACTGTCGAGATGATAAGGTTAGCAGAGGGACGGCAAAGAAGAGTACTCGGGTCAAGGAATGTTATGCATCAAACGTATGGATCTACTTACCACCTGGATAATCATCTCGTCCTCCGCGAGTCTCATCGTAGTGTTTCTTACGAAGAGCTGTGAGACGCTTCTTCTTGGTGGTGGCATTAATATAAGTACCGATGGTGAAGGCGATAATATTGAAGAATGGCACCCATGTCTCCTCCGGCAAAAACTTCTGTGCGAACGCAAGCGCCAGTGGGGATGTTACCCAACTGACCTTCATGACAGGCATGAATCCAGCTTTCCAGGTCGCGTGGACTTGGTGAAGAGTTCGTGCGCCAGCGATTAGAGCCATCGAGTACAAGTACACTGTGTTCTGGATAGGTGCAATCTAGACAGGTCTGTCAGCATTTATCCTAGTCCAGATGTCAAAATACGTACGACCAAATTGCTAACGAGGATCTGAAGAATCTTAGCTTTTAAGCTTGTACGGCCAGCGAAGATCTTCTGAAGGATGCTGATCATGATATGGCCCATTGGCGCGCTGACGAAAGCACCGTACGCGGCCATCTTTGGCACGCGAGATGTAAAATAATGGCCATCCTTGTTACGGTCCTTCGCGATCCACGAAGCCAGAAACTCTTGTGCTCCAGATAAGCCACCCGACGTGAGCATCTTGGTTCGTAGAGGATTTTCCCGAAGCTGATCAAGATAGGCCTGGAAGGTCGATGGTGAGTACAATGTCGCCATGCGAGCCCAATGCTTGATCACTCACAGCTAGGTAACCCTTCGCGCCAATGTTTCCCTTCCCACCCGTAAGAGCAGTGCCAATCTCATCTGCTAGATCGTGTTTGCCCTTCAGCACACTGCCGGCTGTTCCACCAGTCTGCTTGATAGTCTCCTTTTCGAACTTGACCGACATTGCGAAGACTTAGTCGATGCAATTCAAAGTATTGGTGACCCTTAGTAGTGTGCAGGAAGCCGTCGAGCTTTTGACGGGGTTGGTGAAGTTGAGATGTAAACACAATAACGGAGACCGAGGCTGCGGTAAGCCACTAGCGCAATTGCCGACGGCGCCAAATCGATGTAGAGTGTAACAATGCTGCAGATTGCCTTATGAAGTTAAGCACGGAAAGGGGAATCTCAGATGAAACTATGAGTAGAAACAGCTGAAGAGCAGAGTAATCTGATGATGTACAGGATTTAAAGGCTGGGGAGGGAGAGGGGAGTGTTGATGTGCTGTGGTTGCTGTGGTTGCTGGGAGAGGGGGTGGAGATTTGGCCAAGACATGCATCTTCTCTCCAGACAACGACATCTCAATGCACAGATACTGAATTTATAGGGTATACCTTGATATACCTGCCAACACATTATTGTGAGGCTCACTTTGACGATCTGAAGTAAGCGCCCTACTGTTATGAACATCTACAAAATTTACTTCTTGGATAGGGGAAATTTGCAGAGTGAAATTATCATAAGGGTAATCAATGCCAAATTGATTTGGTAGAACCACGACTAGAGGATGTGCCTATGCTGTGATGAGTTTTGTGGAGAGAGCTTATCAGATTCACTCCCCTTCTCATACAGTACGGTAGCTTTATCTTTCATGGCTAGGACTTGGTAGATGCGGCGTGATAAAGGCAACCATCGCTTAGGGCTGATCATGGAACTCGCGTTTGTATCAATCTACAGGTTACTGGTGCTTCAGTGAGCAGTAGAATTTGAACATGGCTTCTTCGTGCTTCGATGTGCTATTGTGCGTCTACATTAAGGGCTCGTCATAGCATATTAAATGCTTCGTTCTCGAGTCTCACTGGCTTGATGGCTTAATATCATCGTGGAAGACAGACGCAGTGCATTTCTAGAAATCTTCCTTACATCTTCTCTATGCGTATAAAACAACCCAACCTCTCAAATCCTTAATGGAACAAGTGCCGTTGATACCAGCTGCGTGACCATATCACAAACTATCAGCACTCTGTTATGTAGTTTTATGTTTTGGAGCAGCGTTGGGCTGATCTCCCCTATCCAAAAGAACCAGCCCTGCGACTAACGTTGAAGGGGTCCTTTTGAAATGCTCAGGAGTTTTCTCTTACCAAATCTGGGTTTATCTGTGATGTTATATGCCCTACATAGTGTCCCAAAAAGTATCCGCAATGCATATTGTAGATCAACAGCCAGATGTAAACCTAAGGCGTATGGTCTCATCTTCATGGCTTTCATTGTCCTCATTAGCCAGTATAGTTGCCCCAGCAACAAAATTTGCTTCCTGCTTCAATAGGCTGCAAGCCTTGATACTTCATTCTAATACCTGAACATCTACAACTTCACTCTCTTTCATAGCCGAATTTTCCACATTAGTATACCAAAAGGAGAATCAACAACCGAATTCAATTCGTATTCATCTGTTAATTTACAGAATTCATAGGATGGATTGGATGGAACTACCAGTTGTGCTCTTTGATGGCATGGTACTGACCTGGGGGCATCAGACTGTCACTGTCTCCAACCTGCCACCAAGAGCAGCTCCCCCCAGAGCAGAATCCGAGATTGACGCTGAAACCGAAGAAATTCCCGCCACGACTCAGGCCACTCCTGAGTCTACATCTATCTTAAGGTTCAAGAGCTGGCAGTTTCCATACCAGAACCAAGCATCAGCGTCGTCTGATAACGTCTCACAAAACTTGCACTCAACTGATTCTCAGAGTCATTTCTCAGACTTGGATATTGTGTTGGCCAACGGCAACGCTCCAGCCACCGACGCGCATCCTGCAACAACATCCCCCACCGTCGTCGCGTCACGACCCTCAGAAACACTTCCATCCCAACAAGATTGTCAAAGCCCACCATACGACCCCCTCTTCGCTAATGCTGCAGATGACGAGTCGATAGCTGGCATAGTCTTGTCAACATCCTCAAATTCAATCCAAGGCCAAGAACCAGCATGGGACGCCAAATTCGTCGACAACGACCTACCAATGATTGACTCTGACACCGAACCTCCCCCACCTCCACAAAGCACAATGCCGCTCTCCAGGGACGGACAGTGCTCTCACATCACCATGACGCGTCTCTACACCGATGAATTTGTCTGTCGGATTTGTGGCCACAAGGGACCAGGTGGCTGGCTCTATCGCTGCACTCAGGACAGAGAATTGATGTTAGAGAGAGACTTGGAGGAGGATATGCATGCAAGTTGCCATCAGCCACCAGATCTGGGCTTTCTCTCAGGCTTTGATCACGCATGCTCAAGTCACAATCTGACAATGTAAACAGATGCCTATGGATGCGATTGCCGAATTGTTTCCAGTTCCAGTCGAGCGCCCACGAGGGCCTGCTGCAAGGTCTTCGCGATTAAGTTTCATCAAGGAGATGCTTGAGAAGCACATGCCAGGCTATCCAGCTAAATTGATCGCCCTTATTTCTAAGCAACGCTGTCATGTAAGTTCTCTTCTCTCTGCAAGACCTGATCTTCGTGCCTCTCTCACCACGTCTTGCCCAAACGACAGCACCAGTCACATCACTAACAATCCATATCAGGCTCTCAAGACCGCTCGTGACCAAACCTCCAAACTCCAGTACGAGGCAGGCATCGAACCCACTAATCCACCAACACCATCCACAAGCTCGAGCAACTTAACCAGTACCGGTCCCGCTCCCAAGCTTTGGTTCCCACTGCCCTCCGGTGAATGCCAGTACAAAGTCTGCGGCATCTGTCGACCATCCTGCAAGGACCGAGCCTACCTCTCCCTTGCCGGTATTGCCAATGACGACATCCCCGCTTCCGCCATGACAGGCTTCGGCTTCAACCTCCTAGGTCACCGTCCTGTCCATGAAGCCAGTATTGTCAACAACCTGGGACTGCAGCCAAATCCGTCATTGAAGAAAAAAGATTGCACTTCGAAGCCAGGCCTTCCTGATACGGACAAATTCGAACGTGATCTTGCGGCTTCGTGTAATGCAAAGAAGAGACGCCTCAGAGAACCAAGATCTTCAGGAACCAGACCTGCGGTAATTTCAGATGAGGCGGGTTGGGTTATCACGAAGGACGATACTAATTTTACTATTGCTGGTCGTTCCCCTCGTCGCGTCATTTCTGCTGCTGCCATAGCCGGTACTGTTGATACGAGAGAGAACATCAAGACAGGAAACAAGTCAGATGATCCACTTCAAAAATCCTGGGAGTCCAAGACGGGTCTCACCTTAGAACAACTCATGACGCAGGAGAACACCTTGAACACCTTCAACCCCTTTCATATGGACATCAAGGATAAAGGCAAGGCTGTCATCCCAACTCTTGCCAACACAGATCAGGATGAAGATGATGACATGCGCATGCAATTGCTACTTAATGAGATGTTGGGCAAGAGAGACACCGCCCCCAAAGTCGTGGGCCCTGTTCCTTTACCAGCTACAGGCATGGAGAAGCAGGAGATGAGCGAGGGATTTGGCGCTGAGCCACTTGAAGTCACGGAGGGCATGGCTGTTACGGAGGAGGCTGTTGATCTGCATGTTGCGGACTTCATTACCCAGTTCTGATTTTGTGGTTCTGACTTGCATGGATACATGAATGGTAAGGCGGTTATTGTTTGTGATTAAGGCGTTGGCAGATGGAGTATACCCCACATGGCGTTTCTGCGTTTGTACGGTTTTATATCTCATGGAATGTAGTAACCTCAGCGTGTGCTAAGAATAAGATAAAGCCATGACTCACACCTAAGACCCCTTCCCTTGAGCTGGTGGAACTCCTGAGGTAAGATCTAGTTCTTCAGGCATCTGAAGAAGTTGATACGAGGACTTCATTCCCGTACCAAATTCATCAGTCATGCCCTCACGCGAGACCAATCAGTGTTGCGCAGACGATCTTTCGCAAGTGCGGCCGAGCATCCTCTCGAACCAAGAACCAATGGCGAACATAACCTATAGCGCACTTTTTCTAGATAAATGTTGTACTTGTGATAATTATCAGGAGAAGGAACTGCACACTTTGCTAGTTGCGAGCTTCCCACAAGATCGAGAGCCATCACACAATAACGGGAACAGTCACTTTTGGCCCAATTCAATACTACATCACCAAGCCGCGTTGTCTCAAGTACGCTTATGTGCCAAAGATCTTTGACTCGGCATATCAAAACTTGGAAGTATTCTGTGGTCTGACAGAACTTGCATTCTTTGCTATGAAAATCATTGCCGTATTGGCACGATTTCTACCACCCCTCGTGGCTGCAAACACTACATTTACAGAATCATAACGCATTAAACAACATTAGTAAAAACCTTCCAATTAGTGTATAATCTCCATCCATGCTTCTCCTCCTATGCCAAAACGCCATTCGCTTGCTCAAAATGCTGTCAATCTTCTCCATTCCACTCTGTGATAAAAATTTACCGTGCATGTCTTTGCATTTCCGCTTCTTTCCGCTTCGCAATCAGACTCTTGATCGCTCCGAGTGATCTGTCTAGCGTGTCTTCATCTCTGGCACAGAACTTGTAGCTCTTCTCTTCCGTGATGACTTGTAAACAATGCCGCTTGCTCTTCGATAACGGATCTATCTCTACAGCGTTTATTATCGATAATAGTGAGATGATACGGAGCGGTGAGTACTCGGAGTCGTCTTTGTATATCGACAGATTTCTGACACGCAGAACGACCCAAATTGGCTTCCACTGCTTCACACCACCAGTTGACTTCAGAAGTAGTAGATGACCTTGCCAGATCACTCGTTCTGGATCCTCGATGTTTATGCCGCTCACCTGGCTGACGTTTTTCTGCAGCATAGGCCGTTCTGTGGGCGGCTTGACAGCTAAAGATTCTTCTTGTATTCTTGACTTTATCAGATTGGGTATATTTGACGGCCCAGCTTCTGCGTCTGACATATCAGAATGGGACGCTAGCTCATTGCCAGAGTACTCGATCGTGTGTGAAGTCCGTCTCAGGTTGCTGGTGCCGAGTGAAGATGGTTGAGACATCCAAGGAATTGTGTCTAGTGGCTCTGGAGAACTGGATCCTACGCGCTCATCATGCAGACGCCTTTGCCCAGCTCGCTGGAAGGCAAACCCATCATGCGTAACCTCCGATGTTCCTGGGCTTGCTAGCATCATCTCCTCTTCTTCCTCCTCGATTCGTGCTTCTTTTCGGATGAGGTCCACCCATTCGCACAACTCTTTTTGCGACTGAGCTTCTAGGTGATAATTTCTTGAAGGAGAGAACAGCCCAAATAGATGTTGCCGCCTCTGTTTCGGATCTTTGAGCAATGCGACGGCTGTGAGGTCTGCTAGACATATCTTGTGCCGCAACTTGTTTTCGTTGGAGTCTTTGTATATTGAGAGGTAATTCGGTCGCAGGACAAGGTAAATCTGCTTCCAAGTCTACATGAGTGTCAGTGCAGGTTCTCACCACATCCCTGTTGTCCATACCTTCGTCTTGCGAGTGCGCTTGTGAACATATCCACTCTTCAAAACACGATCAAACTCGAAACTCCCATTCTGGTTGACAGGCGAGAACGTGTCCAAATTCAGATGCGAGTCCCGTATCCTTGTTGCGGGCGATCGCATAGGGAGTTGAACTGCTGCCGGAAGAATCTGCAAAGCGCCAGGCGACTTAGGAATGGGGTGAGACTGAGTTGTCTGCTGCATCTGGCCGCGAGAAACGTCTGCCAGGCTCATTGTGTTCTAGGGTGGTCCAGAATGATTTGCTGTCCTTGGAAGAGCACAGATCACGCTGCTGTATGACGCTGGATGAATGTGCTTGTTGGGTTGCGGTGAGACAATGCGTTGCCTTCACTTTGTTGTCCTGGAATGAGCCTCACCTAGGCTTTGCTTGTCAAGATTCCAACAAAACTTTTATCATGATCTGAAGCGGCAAGCGACGTAGCAAAAGAGATGGAGTAAATGGTATGGCAGGAGTACAGCTTATTTGAAATAGAGTTGTAAGTTGATCTTCGAGAGCGCATATGGTCTGGTACTGAGTATAGTCTGGCGTTTTGATTTCATGGAGAGGTGAAACTGGTAGGGTCTTCCCAGAGAGGCTTCTCACCACCAATGGATCCCTTTTGCCATTTGTGGCTGAAGATTCGGCTTGGGTGGGTATCCTTTGGGTATTCTGGCGGCTCATGGATTCCAGGAATGGGGCTCAACGCCAGTGGAATTGGAACACAGTAGAGGCGCCTGGCTTGTTAGAAGAGTTCTCACATGTTATCAGATACTTGAGTCTTAAATAAAAGGTAGTCTATGTTCATATGTCTATTCTGAATTGTCTTATGTGCCTGTAACTTCAGTGCCTAAGTAGACAATAAAGAATTGGCAGCCAGGGGTGTGGCCTGAGTAGATTAGAGTGCCGTTAGCTCAATAGAGGGGAGATGGTTTTTTTGGTGAGATTTCATGAGCCATAATGAATGCAGACCATCCAACTACCTTATATCTTCTATATTGAACCTACCATTTCCCCCTTACCATATCATGAAGAGTACTGCTCAAGATGCCTATCGTGAAACCAGAACAACTGGTTGCTTTGCAAAGAAGTCCAGAGGGCATCAGAAATGTAAGTCTCTCATGGATGGAGGGGCAGCAAGAGTGAACGAAAATGCTAACAAGGCCTATAGCTCTGTATATTAGCCCACGTTGTAAGTCTATCTCTTCTCTCTGAAAGTGCAAAAACTGATTCAGGCATAGGATCATGGAAAAACATCGCTCACAGACGCTCTCATTGCCACCAACGGCATTATATCCCCAAAACTCGCAGGCAAGATACGATACCTCGACTCGAGGCCCGATGAACAGCTACGCGGAATAACCATGGAGTCTTCTGCCATATCGCTCTATTTCTCCATGCTGCGAAGATCCGCTCCAAATTCTGAGCCAGAGGAGAAGGAATATCTCATAAACTTGATTGACTCCCCAGGACATATCGACTTCAGTAGTGAGGTCTCGACAGCATCCAGATTATGTGACGGCGCGGTGGTTTTAGTCGACGCTGTAGAAGGTGTATGCAGTCAAACCGTCACGGTCCTTCGCCAGACATGGGTGGAACACATGAAGCCAATACTGGTGATCAACAAGATGGATCGACTCATCACTGAGCTCAAATTCACTCCCTTGGAAGCTTATATACATCTGAGGACACTCCTCGAGCAAGTCAATGCGGTACTGGGTAGTTTCTTCCAAGGTGAGCGTATGGAAGAGGACTTTAATTGGAGAGAAAGAGTAGATGAGAGAATTGCAGCTGCAGCTGCTAAGGAACAGGAACGAGCAGAGAAAGAAAACACGAATGGAGCAAATAGTGTATCCATGGATACAGATAGCATGGACTCTGGCACTAATGAATTTGAAGAAAAAGATGATGAAGATATCTACTTTGCGCCGGAGAGAAATAATGTCATATTTAGCAGCGCTATAGATGGATGGGCATTTACTGTACGACAGTTTGCCAGTCTTTACGAAAAGAAACTAGGAATAAAACGAACAGCCATGGAGAAAGTACTCTGGGGAGAGTTTTACCTAGATACCAAGACGAAGAAAGTGTTGGCAGCAAAGCATCTCAAAGGCAGGAATCTGAAGCCTATGTTCGTTCAATTGGTACTGGAACAGATATGGAATGTCTATGAAGCAACGATAGGTGGTGATAAAGGGACGGGGTGCGTGGATCTCTCTTTCTTTCCGATATCTCTTGTACAGTTAATTACAATATCAATTGGAGCTATTTCTAATCACTCCTTCACAGTGACCCTGCCATGAGCGACAAGATTACAAAGTCTTTGAACATCAAGCTGCAACCACATGTACTCCGATCAAAAGATAGAAAGGTCGTACTGACAACAATATTTGGTCAGTGGCTGCCTTTGTCGACTGCGCTCCTAGTATCTGTCATCGAGTCTCTTCCATCTCCTTCCGCTGCACAGGAAAGTCGACTACCAGCATTGATCGATGCATCACCAGGAGCCGATCACGTTGATCCTGTTGTACGTAACGCCATGATCAAATCGAAGACATCTGAGGAGGACCCAGTAGTTGTCTATGTCAGCAAGATGATGTCTGTACCTGAGAGCGAGCTACCGGAAAACAAGCGACGAACAGGAGCCATGACTGGAGAAGAGGCTAGAGTAATGGGACGTCGCAAGAGAGAAGAAATTGCCAAAGCTCGAACTCTTGAAGAAGCAGTTGAAGGAGCAAGCTCAGTGAACTCTGTCACTGACGCTGTTGAAGCTACCACATTGGACGATGGTGGTGACGAAGAAGAAAAGCCAGCAGATCCTGAGCGCTTGATTGGCTTTGCACGCATATATTCTGGCAAACTCAGTGTTGGCGATTCTGTCTATGTTTTGCCACCTAAGTTCTCTGCTGCACATCCTCACAACGCACCGGAACCTGTCAAGATCACAGTCACTGCGCTGTATCTGCTGATGGGGCGCAGCTTAGAACCACTGAAGTCTGTCCAAGCAGGAGTTATTTTCGGCATTGGTGGACTCGAGGGTCATATCCTGAAATCCGGAACACTATCTAGTCAGCTTGAAGGCAGCGTCAATCTTGCTGGTGTCAATATGGGATCAAAGCCAATCGTCAGAGTCGCTCTCGAGCCTGAGAATCCGGCTCATTTGGAGAAGATGATCCAAGGACTCAAGTTACTTGTACAAAGTGATCCCTGCGCAGAGTATGAACAGTTTGAAAGTGGAGAGCATGTTCTACTGACAGCAGGGGAGCTGCATCTTGAGCGATGCTTAACGGATCTGCGCGAGCGTTTCGCAAGATGCGAGATTCAGGCTGGAGAGGCTATCGTGCCATATCGGGAGACGATAGTCAGAGCAGAAGAGATGAAGCCTCCAGCCAACAAAGAACTTGGACGAGGTGCTGTCATTGCGGTCACGACCTCGAAGCAAGTCACTATTAGGCTAAGGGTATTACCACTACCGACAGAGGTCACTGAGTTCTTGGGTAAGAACTCAGGTGCAATAAAGTGTCTTTATGCAGATCGTCAAGCGGAGGAGAAGGGCAAAAAGGAAGATGTTAGCGATTCTATTTCAGATCAGGACGATGACGATTTAGAGGTTGTCGGTAGCACCAAAGTGCTCTCCATGGATGAATTCAAGACACAACTACAAGCTACTTTCAAAGAGATCAAGGGTCAGAGGGACGTTTGGATAAACGCAGTCGATCAAATCACAGCATTTGGTCCTCGCAGAAGTGGTCCCAACATCTTAATCGATAACACGGAAGATTCTATCTGCGGGCGATTGTAAGATTCCAATCACCCATCGATATCCAACACTAACAGTCTATAGCCTCCGAGAAACCATCCTAGAAAAGGCCAAGCAAACCACCGGAGACACTCTCCAACCTCGCGACTTTGCAGACAAGATCAGTTACGCCTTTCAGATCGCCACTGCACAAGGTCCGCTCTGCAATGAGCCCGTACAAGGTCTTGCCGTCTTCCTTGAAGAAGTCGCCATTAACCTCTCCGCAGACGATGAGTCTTCCTCACGAGATCATCTCGGTCGCTTGACTGGTGAAGTCATCAAGTCGATGCAGCAAGGTATCAAAGATGGATTCTTGGATTGGAGTCCCAGGTTATTGCTGGCGATGTATTCGTGTGAGGTGCAGTCTAGCAGTACATTTCCTCTTCCCACCTCTAAGACTCAAGCAAACTAACACCCCCAGCCGAAGCACTTGGCCGCGTCTATGATGTCCTCACCCGCCGCCGGGGTCGTGTCCTCTCCGAATCCATGAAAGAAGGCACGCCCTTCTACAGCATTCTATCTTTGCTGCCTGTCGCCGAATCCTTCGGCTTTGCCGAGGAAATCCGCAAACGAACATCTGGCGCCGCCGCACCCCAACTAATTTTTGCTGGGTACGAGATTCTCGATGAAGATCCGTTCTGGGTGCCATTCACGGAGGATGATCTGGAGGATCTGGGCGAGCTGGCGGATAAGGAGAATATTGCGAAGCGGTATATGGATAAGGTGAGGGTGAGGAAGGGACTGATGGTTGCGGGGAGGAAATTGGTTAAAGATGCGGAGAAACAGAAGACTTTGAAGAGATAGGCTAGAGTCGGGAATAAGATGCTGCCTCCTCACCCTAGTGTTGCCATGAACATGCGCCTAGCGTCCAAATCTTACGGAAAAAACAGAAGAATGACAAAGAGAAGAGTATTGTTTGGAGCACGCGGGACTCGAACCATCATCTAGCTCTCCACCCAGACTATTCTCAGCCAACAGTATTGGACATTTTCAATCTGCGTAGAACTAGTTCGTAGGGCTAATTTATGACAAATATAAAAGAACTCTTCGCCTCAAGTCTGATCCTCAACTTCGCGCGCCAAGAGAGCACCAGAGGAATAGCCTGTGATCCTCGAGAAATTGCGCTGCCATTAAACCGCTAGCCTTGTTTGGATTGTTTTTAAGGGAGATAGAGAAGTCGAAGCAGATATACGTAGCTTTCGTTGCAGCAGCTTACTCTGTTCTAACACGATCAAACTGTTCCAGTAGATGGCAAAAAGTGAATTTGAAAAATGGAATTCCCGAGACTCGAACCCGGATCTAGCGCTCTCTATGTTTGAACAGTTTTAGAAACTCATCTCAAGCGTGCTTTATATACTAGCTTTGTGCTTGGCTTGTTTTTGTCATCCTGAAGTGGCCAGAAACAGACCTTGTTGGATCATAGGATATGGGAATGGGGGTGGAACTACGTGGAAGTGGCTCTGGCATGTTCCCTCACCAAGGAGGAGCATAATGGAGGTTCCCCATCGGACAAGGGGAATCTGCCTCTCCAACTCTAAAGGGGCTGTCGAGTCTCAACCAGCTGTGAGTGTTAAGAAGTTAGAAGGTAAGTGAGTAGGAGCTGTCATACATGTCTCAGTATATCATAATAACTAAGCCGTCCACCTGAAAGTTGACATGTTACGAAAGAACGCCACAGCGCTCGCGAAGCCTCTCTGTGGTCTTCATATCTGTGTCAGTACTGCGACAGTCAATCCTATGGAGTGCTCGTATAATTTATCTGAGCAACGTCCGTGCTTTGTGTCTTAGAGACATCACGTTGTCTAGACTTGCCGTGAGCATTTACCTGTCTGAGCCCGTTGCGTGCTCAGAAGTTGTGCGTGCCGAACAAAATCAGCAAGAGTGAAGCAAGAGAGGAAAGGACGTTGACACTAGGAAGTCCCAGTATGGAATAGCTAATGTCTTCCTGACCACGTCTCAACAGCAACATGAGCACAGAGGACAATCTTGAAGTAGTAGTTAAATCATCGTGTTGCCAATACATACTATGTACCAACGAAACCGCAAAAAGGCCGAACGCAAAAGCCACGACGGATATGCAAGGCTCTATACGTACATCCAACTCGTATCGTCTCATACTCGTACATCCATCATCCTGTGTAGCGGGTTGCACCCGATGTTGATGCTTGACCCCAAGCGCCTGCGCACGTGCCTCGTACGAAGATTCTTTTGAGCCTCCTTTTTAAAAGAACTTTCTTCCTAGTTAATTCTCCGTGTAATACAAATGAGTCTTTGCATTGAATACTTTGCATTCGTCCCATGAGATCCTGCATTCTTAGAAATCGACGAATCCATAGTATCTACTCCTGTAAGCTTTTATCCTCCCACTCATCTTATACCCTTCATTCAACGCTTGGGATATCATCGTAAATTGCCGCTTAGGGAACAAGTAGTCGTTCTGTTATTCCCTTGATCACTTCCATGTCTCGTGTGAGGAGGCATCAGACTCCAATGCACTCTGCTGGCCAATGGAGCTCAAGCGTTGGCCCCGAACCCACCTCAGAAGCCAGGAGTTGGAGGTACATTACAAGGACTATAATGATCGAAGCCGACGTGTGCTGGACTTGTCTCGCGGTGGTAAGCTGTCGTATGTTGTGCTTCATCCAGCTGCTAATGGAAAGCTTCAAAGTCAGGAGTCGGGGGTCTGCAGGGATGTGTTTGCGGTTCAGTTGCAATCTTTTGTCGTCGAGCTGCCAAGTTCCTCTTGCTAGTAGACCCGCTCAACTGGCAGAGTCAGAGCCAAGCAGTGTATGTAGTTGACTTCGGGGGGAGGGGGTGGAAGCACATGTCCAGGTTCGGTCGGAGCGTCATCCTAATCACTTGCCAGCGAAATACTGATCTGACAACTCAAGAAGACTTACTGGTAAAACATGCTATGAACATCGCAGCTGAGACCCCATTTCATAAATATGTAATGGAACGAATATCCCCTTGCAAACTAATGGACCTGGGTAAGTCCTTCCCATCGGATCTCGTCTTGAGGGCCTACGAACTTCTGCAGAAAGTATCGATGTAATACGGCGGGACCAAATTTCACTCTGCTTTTCATATGAACAACGTACATACAGTCCTTCTAGATCGGACCTGCCACGGCCTCAGGAGTCAAGGGAAATCCTGTGTTGAGATCCTAAGGTCTGGGAAGCAGGTGAGCGCCCGGTTCCATGCGGGTCGGGAGTGCTGGGAGAGGTGTGCCTGTTTCCTTACCATACTTCACCATCTCATATTCGCGCCGGTCACAAAATTCCGTGAAGGACTTGTGGATCACATCATGGTATACACAATTGGGATCGTTGTGAAGCTTCTGTGGTGCTGGGGGTGTGGCTGGGTAGATGGCACTGCAGCAGAGTATGGGAATATACTGTTCCATCGTGGGTAGACCAAGTGAAGTTGTATGAGACATATATATAAGCGAGTGTAGTGACGACGAGTATGTGTGGATGTTGTGATGAAAGAGAGTGATACTAAAAATCGATATAGAAGTGAGATGTTTGAACAGAAGAACAATCTGGCGTGGTGAGGAGAGAGTGTGGGTGTGGTTGATGAGATGTGTATTTAAGAGACTGTGACAATAAGCATAAAACTGTCGTGATTCAGGGTATTTTAGCAAAGGAGAGTCAGGTAAGACACTGGCCTGCAGCATAGTCAGTGAAGGAGTGTCTCGTCTTAGATGATAGCCTACCATAGTCAGTGATATAGCACAGAATTGCGACTGTTGAGACAACATGATGAATATTGGGGATGAAATAGACATATTGATTGAAAAGAGAGGACAGGTGCTTGGCCACTGCTGTAGTCAAAATTTACTGCTCCGTCGCTCAAAAGTCAAATATATTGTTGTGGCATCTTCATATCTTGAAGAATATACAACACTCTACAGGTCCATCTCTCGCGACTTCAGCATGTTTTGAGCAGTGTCACTTGCCGTGTGATGTGCCTCTACTTGCGTGCCCCTTGGCAAAGAGCAATCCTACATCTTCATTTGACAAGCCACCAGTTCAGCTAGGCAAGTTTGCACGACCAAGAGATGCTGTGTTAAATACTTTTGCAAAAAAAATCCATTCCATGATATCTGAAGAGTGCCTGACGATAACTCACCTCTTAATAGCCGGTTCGGTACTGCTTAGGCCCATATGGCTCTTCCAAGTACTTGATATCGTCTTCTGTAAGCCTTCCAGCGCTAGCGAACGCCACACTATCAACAGCTTGGTCGATTCTCTCTTTGCTGCTCAGGCCAATTATGGGGTTGACTCCTGGCTTGCTGAGCGCCCAAGCAGTTGCCACGTTTGTCATCGAGACGCCGTGCTTCTTGGAGAGTTCTTCGACTCTATTGACAATGGCTTTATCAATCTCGCTCTCTTTGCTACGGATCAAGGCAGTCATGAACGCATCGTTCTTCTCCCGAGTCGTCTCGCGGTCGTTGTAAGGACGCGCAAGCGCTCCTCTAGCAATGGGGGACCAAGGAATGATACCCACTCCTGTATCTCTACAGTATGGAATCATCTCGTGCTCTAGATAGAATGGTAAGCCTTACATTAAGAAGCAAAGACATAAGTTTGCGTACCCTCCTCACGATGCAGAAGATTGTAGTAGTTTTGCATCGAGATGAATTTGTGCCAGCCATGCTTTTCTGCAATGTTCTGAAGGCTCTGGAACTCCCAAGCCGCCATCTCGACATCATTAGTCTTCTCCTTCACATGGACTGATATGAACTTACACTGCTTGAGCCGATATATCTAACTTTGCCACTTTCAACAACATCGTTCAGAGCTTTCATAATTTCTTCACGCGGCGTATCTCTGTCCAGACGATGGATTTGCAACACATCGATGTAAGTTCCAAGTCTCTCCACGCTAGAATCTACGGCATCTAAGATATGCTTTCGACTCAGTCCTACTTGGTTGAGGAATGCTCCTCCGTTTGTGCTCACTTCAGCAATCTGTGGCTGAGAGCCATCATCCGCAACGCCGAAGTAGCATTTACTCAAGATCACGACCTTATTTCGGGGGATTTTGTATTGCTTTAAAGCTTTGCCGATGATTTCCTCAGAACGTCCATTCGAGTAGACGTCGGCTGTGTCGAAAGTGTTTAGTCCGACGTCATAAGCGTACTTAATGAGTGGAAGTGCTGCTTCTTCATCCCTGGCCGAGGAATTAGCATAGTAAAAAGATGACAATCTGGGGGAGAGTCAATAAGTCGAGTCTGTTTCGGGCGTATGCAGATGTCAAAACAAAGGACACATGTTTACTGCCTTGGGAGGTCCGTACTCCTGAACTCTGCGCAAAGAAGTTGGCAATTTAGAGTGGTACACACAGCACCCATTTTTGCCATTCAGACGATCCGATAGACATTGCTCCGAAGATCACTTTCGAAATCTTCAGACCAGAGCGGCCGAGGTTGGTACTGGTTGATTGCGTCAGTACGGCCGAAATTTTGATAGCAGGAAAGACGTTGGGCCCTTGAAATAAAGCCAGTGACTGTTCTACTCCAAAGGCTCCTGTCCGGTCTGTCTGGCACTATTGTTCGATAGTGGGATGGAATTGTGCTCCTTACTATTCCATCTTTGGTGATGTAGACATGTTGAGTGCCAGAAATATGTTCCTATACGACGGGGATACCTATGGGTGATAATGTGCCGGAGTGCTGGTGTTGGTAGCTGAGTTGTACTCTCCGTGGAAGGGAGATGAGAAAGGCTACCTCATTATATGGTCCTGAGGGACGCTACTTTACCATAGCGCCCTCCCTCCCCCACCGGGCCTTTAAATCTAAAATCCGTTCCCAGCACATCAATGTTAAGTACCTAAGTCCGAAATTAATTGGTTGATTGATTCATACACGGCTTCAGCCGCCGTTTGGACAGTTATGCCGTAATGGCCCAACTTTGGCACCAGTTGCCGAACTGCGTCTACCTCAGGCAACGCATTTCACTTCATCACACGCGTGTGACCAGCAACATCCTACACTGAGCGGCCTAGCTTATATCTACGCATATATACATATCCGTTGACAGAAGTGCTTTGTTTCTGACCTTTGTACAAGGCTAATGACTCGGATACCAACTGTCCTCCAGTCTCTGCGGTCCCTAGATACCTGGTGGGCTACGGCCACAGTGAAGCTATGTTGCAACTCCGTTGGCCAGAGCAACCGTGATCCCACGACCTCTCTGGCCCTTACAGGAAAAACTCATCAACATCGTTCTCTCTTGTCCAAATCGCCCCTTCCATATGCAGGAAGTGGCGAACCTCTCCCAGATTCGGAGTTGTGTGTGCTGTGTGTTTGTTTTGTTGAACTGTCTATGATGTTACCGCTTCTGAGATCTGGTTGGCCCAATTGAGGCTGTGTTGAGGTAGGAAAATCCTGAGGAGTTGCCGCCAGCTTGCACGAACGCATCACTGTAGCTACCTTCCTCCTTAGCTGACCACCGCCCACGATCGCTCCCCAGCACAATCCCATCTGCCGCTATGATGGGAGCCACGCGTGAACTGTCAGGCGCTTAGGACAATCCAAGATCGAGTCGCAGTCGCTTTCGAGGTTGCCGTCGCTACTCGCAAATCCATCATCCTATTATCCACACTGTTATCTTGAGCATGATGGGTTGACAGCCGCAGGGTTCGAACCTACCAGCACAATCTGTCTTCCTCAGATCTGACCGTGAGAAGAGTATACACAGCAAGTGCTCACCAGAGAGGCAATGCCAGCTACCTCTCCAGCTGCCCCTAAGTCCGAGATGAGCCATCACATTGCATTGAAGTTAGTGGGGACTACCTATTCAGCTTAGCGTCATTAAGTGAGTCCTTGCTCATCACCAAGCATTGAATACCGAACAACGTCCTAGTCCGCAACTAAGTCCAACCGAGATGTGAACTATATATAATGTTGGAATGAATGAATTTCTACTAAGCGTCTTACAGAGAATCTGTGTGCGCTGATCATGACTAATCTCGGACCATACCGGTCCGAGGCTCTAAGTGTACCCAGGGAAAAGCCGCGCGCGGGGACAGAGTTATGTGGTGGTAGCGGCGGTGAGAGACGTGATCGCTACAGCTGGTCATTCTCCGGCGTTTGTTGGAGCTGTAGCGCCAGGCGATACTCCCGCAGCCGTCCCATGGCTAGGAGCCACTTGATGATGCTGGGGCATCGTTTGGATCTTCCAGGGCCTCATTTAGATCTCGTCTTCCTCGTAGGGGAGGGAGATCGGTCCTGTCTTCTACCAGTTCGCAGTCCAGTATGAAATGAGCGACCGTTTCCTGACCGCCAGGCATCCTCTACATGCACACCATGGTTCAATATGCGGGACCTGCATTCGTCTCAGGTATTTCCTGAGCTCGATATGCCCAAACCTCACTTGCACAAGTCAGGAGGATTCGTGCTTTGTGAGTTGTCCCCAGATCTTGCGTGCCGTCCCCCACCGCAGGCCGACTTTCAGTGTTCGCTAGTGAACGCCCTCGCGTAGCTGGAAGCTCTTCTATCATTCTTCCACTTTCTTCTTCGCGATGGCGCCCCCTGTCCACGTCGCCCAGTGTCTCATGGGGTATGCCAGTTGGGTTTCGCGCCCTCGTCCTCCTCCTTTCGCCTTTGCGATCAACCTCTTGATCCTGCCCCACGTCTCGGGCCAATTGCCGCCCTCCCTGTGGCTCTGGCCCCGAATGCTGCTGCCCTCTCAGCTAGGACCACATTGATCGGTTTGCAGTGGGCTTCAGCCTCTAGAACGTTGACTGGCGTTGAGCGGTAAGCACCCGTTACAACGCGTAGGCATTTGTTCTGCTCCTTGCCTAGCTGGGGAGCCCCTCCCTTGCTACCCTCCGAGAATGTTCGCCGGTGTCGCAAAGGTAGACGCGGCGTATGTTAGTACGCTCCGGATGACCGAACCGTAGACATCTTTAGCCTTGAGAAGCGAGGGTCCCCATGTTTTCGCCGCGATCCGTGTTAGAGCGAACCGCTGTGTCTTCAGCTTGGCCAGGATGTGGTTCTTCTGGGCTGTGAAGTTTAGCGTCCGGTCCAGGTGAAGGCCTAGGAATCTGGTCTCCTCTACCGGTGATCACGTCATCGTCAAGGGTCAAGATCTGGCTGTTGCCGGCCCTGGTCTTGACGGAGTGTATCAGCTTGCTCTTTTGGGGCTCGAACATATATAATGTTGGAATACCAGCTCAGGTATGTGTGGAAAAGCGTCGAGCACGTGACTAAACTGGAGTGGGTCGGCCGTGTTGGCCAGCTACCCCGCTTGGCGGAAGCGGCATATAGATAGGTAGACTACGATCACACTGATATTCTGACACTAATAGTAATAGGACATATTGCCACAACCCACTTCGTATCTGTGCAAATACATAACTATACAACACTAACATGACTCAGTAATCTTATGCATAGGCCTATCTCTCTTACATCCCGTCATTCTATGCTTCGAAGTATGCTATCAGTGTGTCAATCTCTAACGGGAATTCAGACTCCTACAGTTGAGATATTCGGAGAGGCAGTCAGTCATGGCGGCGCCAAACTCACTTATGATTTTGACTGATACCGACGTCCAAAGGATTTTGGGAAACTTGGGCCGGGCGGAGATTGAGGGAATGCAGGCTTCGTTGAGGAGTGCGCTTCATGAATATTCAACAGGAAACCAGGATCAACCGTGTTGCCACACGAACCAGAAAGAGCGGATGGTTATTGAAAATAGCAATGGAACCACAAGCCTGGTGATACCTGCGCGGAGTTCTGTTGGACTGAGTCTCAAAGGTGAGGCATTTGGGCCAGCTTATTGCAATGCCATCAGATAAGGCTAATGCTACGACAGTCGTGACGGTAGCTGCACCACAAAAGCCAAGTCGACATAGTTTTGGAGCAGATGAGTCCCAAATCAGTGATCCTTCGCCTCACGGTATGGTCGTCTTCGCGGCTGGATTCGTGCTTTAGGCTCGACCTGCTGACTCGTGGCAGGTTCTCTCACACTAATGGACACCGATGCCCACCCATTTGCATTTATCAATGCCGATGAAGTGACAGCTTTTCGAACAGCCTTGGCCTCTTCTCTTTTGATAGTTAGAAGATCAAAAGTGAAAGCCATTACGATATTCGGATCTGGGAAGCAAGCGTAGGATCGATCCGCTCCACTTCGAGTAATATCACATGCCTGTCATCTGACCAGTATATAGATTTTGGCATCTTCGTCTCGCGCTCCTGTTCCATGTAGGTACTCTGATACAGGATGAATAGACTTTCGGGCTGGTCACTGACATTAAGCCAAGGGCAAAACGATCGAAAATGTCTACATCCACAGTCACCACTTGGCCCACTCCTCCAAGCAATTTTTCAAGACTTTTGTAGGACTTGACCATGATGTCAAGAAAGAGGAAGGATGGTGAGTGACGCAAAATTTCTGGGGAGAGATATGGGCGTATCGTTTGTTAGATCAACACATACTGATGAGAAGTTCAGGCATCACACCAAGTTTTCCATGCTTTCTTCAGATTACGCGGAACATGCAAGGCTTGTCAAGGCTCAACTACGTTCATCAGACATAATCATCTGCGCAACACCATCAGAAATCCCACTATTTGATGAGACTATCTTGACAAATCCCAGTGGACGAATAAAAGGGCGACTGATAATTGCAGTTGGAAGTTTCAAACCAGAGATGATTGAACTTCCACCAGCTCTTTTGTAAGTCACAACCTCTCCACTTATGATCCTGATGCTGTAGTTGATACGGTTGCAGGAAACAGGCCGTCAAGCACCATGGAAATGGCAGACATATTCGAAAGCGTGCCTTAGAAGGTGGCTGCGTTCTCGTGGATACGACGAAAGCGAACAGGCAAGTTGGAGAGTTAATCCAAGCCGACCTTGGGATGAACCACATCGTGGAGATTGGTGAGATTGTAATGCTAGTAGAGCAATTCGCACATGAAATTGATGGCAGCGATGACGAAGAAATTGCAGTCGATGGTGAGTGTCCGCATGAGCGTGTCGCGATGTAAATTACTAATTCATGTTCTCAGAAAGTGAGCCGCATCAGTCACCAGATGGAATTCGGAAAGAGACCGGCATGAGCGGCATGGCTACTGCCATCAGTGAGATCACCAACATCAGTCGCCGGGGATCAAGACGAGGCTCCAAAGCTTCACACGATGGTGCCACCACGCCCACAGAATCTGAAGCTACGAGCAATACCTCATGGGTATCATATCTGTCCCTCCGAAAACGTCGCCACGGCCTGAATGATCACCACGAGAAGAAGCAGTCCAAGGATGAACGAGACATGACCGAGTGGCTTGCTCGCGGTAACGTCATTTACAAGTCCGTCGGGCTGGGTCTAATGGACTTGGTTGTTGGTAATGAGCTGGTAAAGTTGGCAAAAGATGGTGAGTATGGCACCATTATTTCGGATTTCTAACACCTATTCTTGGATGGACCATGACAGAATCTGGTGGATGGCTTTCCAACGTATTCTGACAGCCAATTTTGGCGATATCTTAAGTTGCAAGACTGGTAGCATGTAAAGATCGATTATAGCGACAAAATGATACCCCTGGAATATAATGTTTAAGAAATGGGATACAGTTCCCTTGATGCGAGTTAGCTGATGTTGTGCTTGCTCAAATTTCACATACACTTTGTTGTATTGCCAGGGATCAACACAAATAACTACATGGAGGCTGCAAGCATGTGCACAGGCTCCGTTTTCACGTGGGATTGACTTGCTGATAGGTAATTCACTTCCAGTCACATTAATAAACGTACATCACCGGTGCAAAGCGAACAAAACCAGGAGTGGCGCGGACCGCAGAAGAGATATTTTTACAGCAGTATGTACACACTCCAAGAAGCAATATATAGTGCTTTCTATTCCGGGAGGAACCTTCACAGACGTACATATGGATAAGCCAACCACTCTCACTCAAACACAGGCGGATCAGGGCAACAGGGGGGGCCCCCCCCCCCCCCCCCCCACAAACACAGCAACAAAAACCAAAAAACCCCG
>MU253956.1:0-46526 GCA_019669825.1 Calycina marina | reverse complement strand
TGCTCTCATATTTCGTACGAGCTCAAACCACCCTCTAATAAGCACAGGATCTTCGCATAAGGCCCTTTGGAAGTCATAGACGCGATTAAAACGCGCCTTTAATTGTGGTTGACGTTGTATGAATCGATATGCCCAGAGCTGTCCTACGGGATTCTGTCCTCGCGATTTCGGGATTAAATTGGCCATATCTTCAACACTAGTACGTCGGGGCGCAAATTCTCGTACATTCAGATCAAGTATGTATTGAACTAGTACCTCCTCTTCTACCTGAGTCAATCTATGACTTGCTGGCCGACGTTCGCTCAGAGCAGGATGGCCCTCTTTACTTTGAGTTTCCGTGGCTGGTTGTTGAAAAAACGCGCGTCGAAGTTGAGGAGGAAAACATGATGGGGAAGTGGCCCGGGTCCTGATAAACCACGTTACCGTTACTTGGATCGTCGTTTTCTTGTAATGTCCATTTCAGAGAAGGTTTTCGAGCTTTAGCGTCTTGTATAGCTTGAACGTAATCTGGTAATAGCCGCTCTGAGTAGTATTTTTGAGTCACACTATTTCCTTAAGAAGGTTTGTTGACTTTGTGCGATTTGCCAGTCTCCCACTCGGCCACACGCTTCTTATACTCCTCCTCTGACTGGTACTTTCTCTTGCAAGGCTTTGGGCGATACTCAGGAGTCTTGGTTTTCTTCTCTTTGTTCGAGTAAAACTTTAGCTTCTCGCACTTCTTGTACCAGCTCAACCAACCCGCAGCATGTAGTTTTACACAGCCGAGAGCTGGCCGTTCTTCAATATTCTCTGCATTGAGCCAATGGCCACGCTCTTAAAGACTGCTCCAATTCAAATTCGACTTAGCCAACATGGAATTCTTCTGTAAATCAGACAGTATCCTAAAAGCCCAAAAGCCGATTAGAGGTTTCTGCCGTTCGCTTTGCCAAAAGTGATCAGATCGGTTTTATTCTGCTTAGATTTGATCTTCCCTATCTATACCATTCGATAGACTTGTCCGCTCTCCGTGTGCTTTTTGATTTTTAGCAGTAAGTTGCTGCCGAGGAACGTAGATATTATGGAATGCGGGTTGATGACCGAGGAGGCATTTTAATACCGGGTTTTTGTTGTTTATAAGGTATTTATAAAGCTCCTTAGATTCTCTAGACTTTTGTCTTAGTAACTAGGACCTCGAACGAGTTCTTCTTATACTCGGGGACCCAATCCTAGCTCGTATTCAAGCAATTCAGCGCCTGTTGTTCGTGGTATATCGACATCTTCGGATATCTTTATAAATGTTGCGATACCGGCTCTCTCTTCGTTTAAATCGAAGAAACGTACTCGTTGTGGTGCATCATACTCTCTCCTTCGAATTGGCTTTCCCGTATGTGAATTGTAGGTTGTATTACGCGTTTGTTGAACCATCATTACCTGTCAAGTGCTTTTCAGTGTGTAAATCGAGCTGTCAGGAAAGTGGCGAGATTATGTAACTGCGGTCAATTCGCTCGACCCCTGTTGCGAGTTTATAGTTCACCCCGAAATACCTCATCTATCAACCATGAGCCAAGTTTTCAGATTGCCACGTTTTCCGGCGAATATTCCTTTCCTATCAGACACCATATCCTGTGAAGCGGCACGTTGGCCACGTTTTCGGGGGTTTCGGTCACGTTTGAATTTTCAATGCATTAGCTGACTAGCACGAGATAACCGTACGCGCTAGCTTTAGTGCAAAACGTTAGCTTGTACCAGACTGGTCATCGTTCATTGATCTTCGCAATGTTTCACGCGACCTTTCATCCCCCGCTGGTTTAAATTCCCTTAAAGTCAAGCTAGCTGCTAGCGTTGACTTGGCAAGGGTATTCACCACATGGCAGCACGAATACTAACTCTAACATTCTGTCGTATGTCTTACAATGTCTGAAGCCTGTCGTGCAGTTTATTCGTCCGGAAAGACACGAGGCTACCGTTGCTTGCTTGTGATTGTGCTTGTGCTTGTGCTGCATGTATGTATGTATGTATGTATGAGGCAGGGCAGATTGAAACCATTCATATAATTTGCTTTGTTATAATTGCTTGGGTCTTGGCGTACCCGTGCCTGATATGTTTCTTGCTGATCTCCACTCGTCTCGTCTTCGTCTTTCCCAATCACATCACCAGCCTCCAGCTGCTTCAGCTTCAACACTCATCTATTTTATGCTGCTATAATAAGCTACCCGGACCAAGCTATTCGGAGTAGAGCACTCTCTGTGATACCCTACCTAGATTTTGTATCAACCTCACTCGCCTCTCGCCTCTCGCCTTTCTTCACTTCATCTTCGATACCATCCACATCCAAAAGAAACCTCTCTCAAGTCCATCATCAACATCTTGACCTGCCGTCGCAACCCAATTTCAGAGTACAAGACTTCATCGGCATTTCCCCCTCACGGATTATACGAAGTAATTGGAAACGTAGAGCCTCATCCTCGTCCCCATCATCCCCATTCATCATCCCAGCAAGTCCGCTTCTCGTTCCGGAGACGAGCCTCATCCGTCAGTCTAGTCTAGTGCGGAAGAGCCATCGGCGACGCGCTAGTACATTTAGATTTAGTGAAGGGGCACATTTCAGATTTTCCTGACCTCATCTTTACTTTTGGAACAATCCTTACCTTTTGCTCCTTTGCTTTGCGCAAATTTGACTCCATCACCGAACAACTACCGTCGGCGTGCCGACTAAGCTAATTGACCTACATCAGGCAGGATACCACCACGCAAGATGTGTTTCGGTGATAGGGAGAACCCAGAACTTAAAAAGAGTCGGGGTATAGACGCCTTGATTCGCAAC
This sequence comes from Calycina marina, assembly GCA_019669825.1. Lineage (NCBI taxonomy): Eukaryota > Fungi > Ascomycota > Leotiomycetes > Helotiales > Pezizellaceae > Calycina > Calycina marina. Next base: position 43,723 of record MU253956.1, on the reverse strand, counting down.
GATGAGAAGAATCTGGCAAAGGTCGTGAAGCTGTTGCTTCTAGGTACGCCGCCGCCCGCGAAACAGCTCCTCCACACATGGCTAACAGCTCTTGCTTTGATAGGTGCCGGAGAGAGTGGAAAGTCGACGATATTAAAGCAGATGAAATTGATATATACAAAGGATGGCTTCACAAAAAATGAGAAGGAGGAATGGCGCGTCATCATCTTCAACAACGTGCTGGATGGTCTTCGAATGGCCATATCTGCCATGGAAGAGTACGACATATCTTTCGAAAATGAATCAGCTGCAGAGGTAGGCTCCCCTTTTCACAACGTCATTGTCCGGTATCTAACGTTCCACTCAGGCTCACGTTGCTCTGGTCCAACAAGAGAAAGATCTTAGACCGAACGAGGCGGTACCTTCTGCATACCTGAAAGCCTTCAAGGAGCTCTGGAAGGATGTTGGTATCCAGAAGGTAGTGGAGAAGGGAAATGAGTTTGCGCTTCATGACAATCTCGACTAGTTAGTTCATGTCGATCTCCATGTCTCGCCCATGCTAACGGGGACAGTTTCTTCATTGACCTCGACCGCATTTTCAGCAAGGACTTCGTGCCCACCGACCAAGATGTCCTGCGTGCAAGACTTCGTACCACTGGTATCACCGAAACAAACTTCGACCTGGGCTCTCTTCAATATCGCATGTTTGATGTTGGCGGACAACGATCTGAACGTAAGAAGTGGATTCACTGTTTTGAGAATGTCAACGCTCTGCTGTTCCTAGTTGCTATCTCAGGATACGACCAATGCCTAGCCGAAGACAAAGATGGAGTAAGCTACCTCTCCACCATCTCTCTTTTTTGTGTTTCAAACACCCAGAGCTAATGCCACCTAGAACCAAATGCAAGAAGCACTCATGCTCTGGGAGTCAATCGCAAACTCACACTGGTTCAAGAACTCTGCTCTCATACTCTTCCTCAACAAAATGGATCTCTTCAAGGCTAAAATCGCGACTTCACCCATTACAAAGTTTGGTTTCTCCGACTTCCAAGGCGACACTAGCAGCTGGCAACAGACATCGAAATACTTCATGGACAAGTTCATCGCGCTGAACCGAACTCCCAGTCGCGAGGTCTACGGTCACTTCACCAACGCCACGGATACCGACTTGCTCAAGGTTACGATGAGCAGTGTTCAGGATATGATTATACAGCGAAACCTGCAGAAACTGATACTATAAGATTGTGCCAACTTCTACCATATCTGGATACCGAACACCCTTTGCGTTGGAGCATTGGATATGATACTGGCACGCGACACGGACTCCCCTATCTCTGGAGAGAGTTAACGATATTACGAATCTCCTCATCCTTCACTACATTTACACATCTGCACACTTGCATTTTGCTGTCGCATACCGGAGCTGTTACTTTCTCGGCAGTTTCCGACGTAACACCACATGAATGGATTGCGCGCGCCTTTGCTCTCTACATCATAATCTTCACGAACAAATTTTGCCAAGCTGGAGGCAGATTCTTTCTGGTCACATTTGCTCGCCCCCTGCAGGGCTATGGTTTCTTCTTTATTTCCCCTCGTATCGTCCCGCGATGGCGACATGGCATATTGCATTATAGGACAGATAGGGAGGGACACGTTCGGTCGTCTGAAAAGTTTTGAATAGGGAAGGGCAGTCATAAAGGGAGAATAGGCCTGTTCTCAAAATGCAGACAGGTACCAGGCAGCTTCCATCTGAGGAAGGAAGGCTGAGATGCCCGTCAGATAGGATGAAATCATAATAAAACAGTTACACAAGTACACTCCCTCCATCCACAGATCACTCTTCCCCCAAACATCTTCCACAAAGTGGCAGAACCAGCAATTGACAAATATCCTACCTCCCCTGATCCACCGATCCAAACAAAAATAGACCCGAAACAAGAAACCAACACGCACACACGCGCAGTGAAGGCCCGTTCATCCTTGACCAGCCGGGATGTAATCTGGCGCGCCAACGGTTCAACCCCCCCCCCCCCCGCGGGCATTTGCATCTGCAGTGATAAGGTGCCTTGGAGAGGGGCAGGAAAGTGAATATCAATATTGTGAGACTCTGCTGCTGATTTCTGCTGATTTCTGCTGATTTTGGTACGAGTATGAACGAACGAGGATTCTCTTTCCTCGCTCGACTGCCGTCTGCAGAACTCGAGTATGAGCGTTAGCTGAGGACGTGCTGATGTGATGGCAAAGAAATGAAGTAATGAAACACTTCTATTCTTCTATTCAGCAGCTGCGTTACACGAGATGACACAGGTTTTCCGGGCATGCGCTTCTATAATCCGACAGCACTGGCCAGTCCACCAGTGATGTTGTTCAACATCGCCGAGCCTCCATCAACGACCTCGAAGATGTCCTTGTACGGGTCTCTACAAGCTTTCATCAACACATTTCGTTTCTTACAGCGGTTGTGGAGTAAATTTACTTCGTGATAGTGGCACCCTCTGGTACTGCCTGTGGATTGGCGTTGAACAGTTCGAGAGCCTTAAGTCCAAGGCTGTTGAGTGTGATGGGCTCAGCACGCGGCCGCCAGCCAAGGTCGCATGAAAGTCTCTCCTTCTCGAATAACCCCCTCACATTCTCCACATTTGCGACGCCAGCAGTGTCACTGCCTTCCATCGTCTGAAGGTAAAGTCCAAGCTCGCCATATCGGAGAGCAAATTCACGCAGGCCGTAGGTGAACTATGGTTTCCTCTCCTCCGAATCGTCAGTATGGTTTGCGATGGCCTTTGCAGCTTGGGAGATGGAAGTCGTGGTGCTGCCATCAAAGAACGATATAGTTTGCTGCTAGATCTGGCTGTCGAGGGAGTAATCATTGTCGAAATACGCATCTTCACGGCTCAGACTGGCATCATGCTCAATGAGAGAGTTGTGTTGGTTGAGATCATGAAGGTCGAAGGAGTCGCCAAGTGGATTCGGCGAAGAAAGGAGGCCTACGCCACCAATAACGATTGTGAAGTCTGCGTCAATATTCATACCTGCTGCAAGTCCCTCTAGCAGATGAGGAATCGTCATGTTGCGCCCATTATGGTGGATGAAGCCGTGGTTTGTGAGGGAGTCTAAACCCAGGCACGGACTGTGCGCATCTTATGGTCCAGGTGCTGTCCAAGTTGTGAATCGAGAGTCGTCGGCGGGAGCTGGTTCAAAACATGCCAGAAGGTCTACGATACCGGGGATAAGTGCTCGCGCGGAGCTTGTTGCTACGAGGGCTGAGGTAATAATGAGAGAGGACCGCATACTGAATTGGCGCGTAGTCTTGTGATACAGAAGCTGCGACGACAAATATGGCCGGGACTGCCATTCTACTTCAGTTTCTACAATAAATCAAATTCTTCAGCCCGCGGAGGCATAACTAAACAATCAGCCTCGGTCGTTTACTGAACTCCAACTAGAATACAAACTTTATCCAAGTAGGTCAAATGCCGCGCCGATCTTGTTTGATTAGGAAGTCGGATGCAATTCTTCCCGTCAACTACGAAGATCCGCATCAACCATCACGACTCTCCTCTCCTCTTCATTAATTCGTTGACCAAACATGATCAAGCCTACTTGATATCACGGTTAATAGTCTCGCGGTAGACACGACAAGCGGCAGGAATTCGTTGGTGTGTATCTGTTCGAATTTATCACAATTAGAGACACTCTACTCTAGCCTCTCTAAGCTTTCAGAACCGATTCTCAAGTATCGATCGAATAGCCTATTATACTCTTTCAAATAGATACAAAAAATGACTTACTGTTTGGTCAGCAGACCTACTGGGATTCTCACTGCAGCTTTTCCAGAGAATCCAAATAGTCTCAGATGAGAATAGCTTATTGATGAAGAGACAGGTGAATAGGAGGCCTAAATGCTGCAGGCCATTGTGTAGGATGTTGACAACTATCTCTGGGATAACGAATGCATTGCAAACTTGTGTACCTATATGCTGGCACTGTTCTCTACTTTAAACACTTTGATGTCTCGTGACAGAGCTCGTTCTAAGTAAAAAGATTGTGTGTCGGGACACAAAACTCGGAAGGAGATGGAGATGGAGGTTATTGATGCCAACAAAAATGCAACATGTAGCCGCCCTTTTATCGTTCATCATGTTTTGAACCGGCTTGAAGTCATGATATATACATCAAGTCTCGTCGTCTGTGGCGTCGATACTCACTATTCGTGTTCGCTGTGATCACATTTGTATACCAGATCAGGGTGCATACCATCACAAACGGTCTACAACCCAGCTTTCTCTTCATATCGCTCTATCAAGCTCAACTCCGGCATTATCTTCACCAATACTAAAGCACGACAACCTTGCACCGAGCTTCTGGAGGCAAGTGAAGTCAAAAACTGCACGAAGAGACCGAAGCTGACTTTAGGTCTAATAGAGAATTTCCCAATCCTAGCAGCAACAGCACCCATATGCGATCTACCCAGGATCAAAAACAATGCAACAGCACGAAACTTCGAAGAACAGCCGGTGCAAGCTGGTGGGCTGCTGCTGAACCCTGTACGACTGAACGATTCCAAGGTCAGGCATCTTCGAGACTCGCACCAGAGATTTGCCACACAGATTTTCGCGACAAATGCACCAAAACTCAATTGGAAGTCAGACAATTCCAGGATCGTGGCTTCAGCTGGTGGCTTTTTACTTCCCCCGTTCTGGTTGCTATCCGCATGCTTCGTAGTACTGGCATTGTGTTCCTCGTCGAAGTCCTCCTTGCCGCCGAGAGCGAGTACGAAGCATTGGTCTGCGAACGTGTCCTCCATGCGTTGAATGCCAAGTATGTTGTTCTCTCAACGCTGTTGGTAAGCACTGGCTATTCCCTATCTGAGCTTCACTGCCTCCGGCCTCTGATTATGTTATTCACGTAGCACACTAGAAGTCTCCGGAGACCAAAGCTATGTCATCACCTTAGCAAAGTTATACCAAGCGGAGACGAGCAACACAAGCACGGGGACTTATACGGCGCGATCGTCTGACAGGTGGATCGCATACGCAGCCATTGATCTCCGAGGATTTTGTTTGCTAAGCTTGGGAGATTTGTCTGGCATTTCGTCGCCGCTCTACAAGTCTGGGCCCTGTATCCTCGAAGTCTGTCTTGTTAGCTAGGATAAAATCGACTTTCCATGAATAGGGGACTTCGAATACATGGAGACAATATATGTTTGACAAAGGAAGCTGGCCTTCCGTTTGTTCATTTTCAGATCTTCAACATCGTCTTCATAAATCTCAATATTATCGAGAGCTCTAAGAGTGTGATGACTTTTCAAAAATCCACAGCGCCACCGCTCCTCCGTCAACAGGGTCTAATCCTCGGCTTGGATAATGCATCACTCCATATCGGTGTTTTATCTCCTTTCTCCTTCTCAGAAACTCGGGATCGAAGCTCAAACTGCAATCTGGAACGAAAAATAATGTTGTGTGGCCGATACGGCAGACACGGTATTTAGGTTGGACGTTGAGACTTTAGCATGCGTATGTGGTGTGTGAATGAAACTGGGCAGATTATATATGCCAGTGATCCATCGCTGCCAAAAGTCCCTCAACGGAAGCGTCCTGTTCGCTACTTAGCTCTTCGTGTTGCTTCAGACAGGCCAATATAATAGATTAGGTGCTAGATACTCATAAGCCCAGAAGCCACGTTTGCACTGAATTGCCACGGCAAATACACTGTTAGGAGATGTGTTCGATGCTCCAGGAGGAATGATATGGTCCACAAGCTCAAGACAAACGGTGAAGGCGATAACTACACAACCATCATTAGTATCCAACCCTGGTTTTTCGACGTAATTCACCAGTGCGACCCTGTCTCCCATGCCCTCAGCGTTACCAACGAATAAACCTTCAAGCAGGTCTTCCTCCGCAACCTTGCCAGCACAATCCACTATTCAGCACCTGAGTAGAATCTCATCTGCCCTGAGCTCAGAACCTCCCACCGATGCTTGACTTTGTGTTACATCTAAAGATAGGCTGTAGCTATATCTGCCTCTGTCTCACATCACACTGTTGTATTCCAACACTCCACATACAATACAAACTTCAAAAGGTTCTTGCCAGTGTCTCCTCCCCTAGAAACAGCTCACGAATATGCATTTTCTGTACCTACTTTGCCCCAACTGAAGCCGCTCCCAGTACCACCATAAAACCTTGGAGAAAAATCCCTATTCCATTACATTACAACTTGCAGGGCTAGCCAGTAAATCTGCATGATCTTTCAGGATATTTTAGTATGAATCGAGAGCCCTCTATTGTCTCTATAATGTATAAATACAACCGAGAAACTACCTGAATAGGAACCAGGGAAGTCTTTCCCGCCGCACCGAGTAGATGATGGTGTTTCTCATCAGTCTCGCTTTTGGGCACCACGACTGCGTAAGTTATCCAAGCTACCAATTAAATCAAGTCACGAAGTGCTCAGTGATATTTAAAACATAACAGACGGAAGAAGTACGCTCTCGGCGCTCAGTGGGAAGAGCTCAGGTGTGTTTTGAGTTTCAGATGGACTGTTAGCCAGCTTCATCAGGCAGCATCAAGCCGGTAGAGATTCCTGGTATTGGAGCTGGCGACGTATCGATTGTTTGCTCAAATGACCACATGTCCAGTTCAACCTCTCTTATTCAGACAAATGCTATATGTTGACGTCAGTCTCAATCCTTTCCACAGCCATACCGTGCGTGTCCTGCTGCCTTTAGGAGCATATGCACAATGCAGAGCAGGAGACACTCACGCCATATTCTGCTGTATAGGTGTCTGGAAAAGCAGTGATGCAACTCGGCATGCAGTAGGCTCATAAATCTAACCTCCGCGGCTTGCAAGTGATGGATGTCGGGCTAACGGATTGTTTTTCATCTGTGCCGATAGTCGCTTTTTTACAAGCAAGACACTTACATATGTAGGGATGCTTTCCTGATTGCTTTGCTAAGGACATCCTCAACTCAAAGTGCAGAGAATACATGCAAGCCTTCCACATCATTTATTAGAACATAATATAACGGCACAAGATCATCGCTGGGCTTTGATCAGCGGCTGGAGCCTCCCCTGTTCATCGAGATGCCTCCTACCACTAGGAAGACCTTGGGTTCCTGATCTTGTCTCAAACAATAAGACTTCACCAATTAGCAATTGTCCAAGCCGAGCCCAGTCTGCCATGCTGGGGTCTGCGCTCTCATCTCCAATGTATATCAATCAACCACTACGAACAAGACCACAACGTCTCCCAGGTCGCAGCCAGTCTCGCCAAGATAATCAACACGCTTCTGACTGTAGACATGTACTTAAAGATCACTGGATGCAACCTGCTGAAAGCACCACTCAAAGATGAAGTGATGATGAATATCGCCAACGCTCAAGCTGCTGCAACAAGCCAGGGAGTGGGATACAAGACGTCTAGAACAATAATTTGATTCCTTAACAATTCATCACTTGGCCGTCTCCAGCCTCGTCTCCTCTATATAATGCCAACAGTGAAAAAAGCTCTAATCTACGGGGGGTAGCCGTTTGGAACCGGCCCTGGTCAAGCTCGTTGCTGTCTTCTCGTTCTTTTCCGTAGCCCCGTCGTCCCAGCAGTTGCAAAGCAAATATTCACTTGAGTTGGCTCATGCCTTGGATGCCTCATGGGGTTACGGACAGCAATATGCAGTCCCGCATCATGCTGAGAGAGGGAGAGCGGACAGGAAGATGTTGAAGAGAATTAGAAGTGCCAAGTGAACCTTTATTTTGTCCGTCCACAAGCGGGCCCCGCCGCGGGATGACGACAGTGCCATTCAAACCAATAACGAGGCTCGAATTACAAGCTCTCGAAACGTGGGGAGAGCTTCGATTCACTTCATGATATCACCTCATGCAAGCGACCGTTGCTGATGAATCCTTACTTATCTCTCCTCTATGCATCTCTCTTCTCTCTCCCCAAATTCATCAAACCAGTGAAAGTGAAAGCAAAAGTGAATGTTCTCCCTACGCCGCCTATTCACCACCACGAAGCCAATCCAAGCACCGATCGCCAGCTTCAACACTACAACAATCATGTCTCAATCCTACAAACTGAAATCGATCACCTCGCTACAGGATGTGCCTATAGGAGGGAAGATTGAGGCTGAGGTCGAGGGTATAGAGGAGGGAAAGGTGCTCTTGACGAATGTGGGCGGCAAGGTTAGTGCGCTGGGGAATAAGTGCACGCATTATGGTGCGCCGATGGTCAAGGGGATTTTGAGCAGTGGTGGACGGTTGACTTGTCCTTGGCATGGAGGTTTGTGTTCCATCCCCTATCATCCCATTCTATATTGAAGCTGTCGAAGAAGGGAGACTAATTGGAACGGTAGCATGCTTCAATGCCACGTCCGGCGACATCGAAAACGCACCAGCGCTCGACGCACTACCCAAATTTGGCCTTGAGGAACGCGAAGGCGCAGTCTACATCACAGGCAAGGAAGATGCGATCAAAGGATCTAAACGAAAGCCGAATATGAAGATCAACGGATCGATTTCACGAGCTGCCGGCGCAGAACATGTTGTCGTTGTTGGTGCGGGGAGTGGTGCTACAGCTACAGTTGAGGCTTTGAGAGAGGGTGGCTACAAGGGAAAGATCACGATGATTGGAAGTGAAGGATATGCGCCAATTGATCGCACGAAGCTGTCGAAAGCATTGATCGATGACCCGAGCAAGATCGCGCTGAGAGAAGGGGAATGGTTCAAGGATGGTGATATTGACTTCATCAAGGATGACCAGGTCATGGGTGTAGATTTCGATAAGAAGACTGTTTCCACCGTTTCTGGCGCCTCGCACAGCTACACGAAACTGGTGCTTGCCACTGGAGGAACACCAAATAGCTTGCCGCTACCAGGATTCAAGGATCTGGAGAATATTTTTCTGCTGAGAACGGTGCCCCATGTCAAGAGTATATTGGCGGCGAAGAAGGGTGACAATAAGAAGATTGTTGTGATCGGCAGCTCATTTATTGGAATGGAGATCGCCAATGCCATGGCCAAGGATAATGATGTTACAGTGGTTGGACAAGAGAGTGCGCCATTGGAGAGAGTAATGGGCAAGGAAGTCGGGAAGATCTTTCAAAAGAGTTTGGAGAAGAATGGGGTCAAATTCCGTATGGATGCTGGTGTCGAGAAAGCTCTGCCCAGCAATTCGGACTCGAAGAAGGTTGGCTCGGTGCAGTTGAAGGATGGCACAGTACTTGAAGCCGACTTCGTTGTTCTTGGGACTGGAGTGAAGCCTCAAACCAGCTACCTCCAAGACAACAAGTCTGTGAAGCTCGAGAAGGATGGATCACTGAAGGTATCAGAAAGCTATGCAGTGGAGAGACTCGTTGATGTTTATGCCATTGGAGATATCGCGACCTACCCTTACCACGGCCCAGGAGGAGAGGGATCGCCAGTTCGAATCGAGCACTGGAACGTAGCGCAGAACAGCGGCCGAATAGCTGCTGCACATATCACCAAGCCCAATGCCAAACCTGTACCACACATCCCCGTCTTCTGGTCAGCTCTTGGCCAACAATTGCGTTACTGTGGGAACACGGTTAACGGCTACGACGATGTTGTCGTGAAGGGCGAGCCTGAGAATGCGAAATTCGCTGCATATTACACAAAGGGCGAAACTGTAGTAGCTGTTGCGACGATGGCGACAGATCCAATAATGAGCCAGGCTGCTTCGTTGATGTTGAAAGGAAACATGCCTAGCAAGAGCGAATTGGAGGAGGGCGTTGATATCATGACCATCAGTGCCTGACGAGATGAATGGGTTCAGCGGGTAACGAATGGGTTGGGGTTTCGGGACAGGCGAACTGGATGTTGGTTGTGTAATTCGCTATCGAAATGAGCATCAACGAATTTCCACCAAGTCCTTCATCTTATCTCATCATGCAGTGTTGCTTGAGATATTGATTCGTGTCCATGGCGTCGGGAAAGTGCGAAGTGAGGAGTGGCGCTCTCAGATTTCCCCCGTTCCCCGCTTCTACACAAATGCCCAAACACCATGTCCATCTTCAAACGAAAGATATCAAACACTCTGAGTAATAGCTGAAGAGGCTGGGAACTGTATCGTGACGCACTTGTTTGTATGTTTGGTTTATATCCAATCAAGCCCGTGATCTTTGTTTACGTTCCTAGATTGCTCTCTTGGCACAACCCCAGTCTTATTGATTTCGGTCTCCCTAACCTGGCTGGAGTTTACACGACAGGCACCAACGAACAACCTCATAACCCCTCCTTCCGTCGCCAGCATGATAAAAGAGCACGTCCGACGCTCCACCACCGCCCCGTCCTACCTCTCACCAGTCTAACGGGTGCGACCACCACCACCATCACCATCGCCACCACTATTCAGGTGTCGCAAGACGCAATGGCTGAAGACGGCGACGACATTAAGGCGCTGCTGGCGAGCATTCCTGACGCTCACCAGCCAACCAGCGCATCGCGAAAGGAGCTCAGATGCTGCTGTGGTCATACTGATTGTGCCTATCTAAACCATAACAGCAGTGCCCTGGATGATCTAGAGAAGGATGTGCAGCGGGCGGCGCAACTAGGCCAAGGTATGTGGGATGCTTGCTCAAATCTCCTAAAGTTTTGCATATTGGTCTGGGGGCAGATATTGTTGCTGCAGATGTGGTACATGGTGGATTTGCTAGTAGAGGTATTTGCTACATCAGGACTCGATTCGGGCTTGTTTACTCTCCAAGGAGATTTATTGAAATTGTTTCCTATTCCTTAGATGGGCACGCATATGGAGGATGGAGGTGTACAATGAGAAGCAGTGTCTTCCGGCGCAGGGGATATACGAGCCGGAATTAGATTTGAAGATGAGTAAGGGACTAACTTTTTCTCTTCAAGCACTTCTAGCTAGACATGAAGCATACATGGTAGACGCTGAACTCGATCGCGCTGCTATGTCCTCCAAGATTATGGCTCTCGAAATGGATAAGCGCACCTTGGAAGTCGAGAATGCGCGGAGCATCGAGGAGAATCGCGGTCTACTTGATCAGCTTGAAGGACTGAATACTACAGTGTCCGAATCAGAAGCCCATATAAAGGCACTGGAAGTGACGTTGCAGTCTACAAATCAGGAGATGAGGAGGTTGGAGCATTTGGCGGCGAGGACATATGATTTGGAAGTGCAGCTGGCAAGTTTGGAACAGGAGCAAGATGTGTTGAAGCGAACGATTGTGACGACCGAGGCTGAAGAGCGGTCTGCGATGCAAAGGTGGAAGAAGGCAGAACGGCGGCTCGCGGATTTGCAAGATCAACTTGAAAGGATTGATAGGGAGACACGGGAGGAGAGGGAGAGACATGTTGAGGTTCTCGGACGAATGGAAAGACAACGTGCTGTGGAAAGAGAATTGGACACTGCTGCTGGACGACTGAAGGGTGCTGCGAGACTGACTGCAAATGAAAGAGGTGACAGCAACGTTGTGTCGCACTTTGTCAAGGATATCTTACAGGACAATGCGAACTTGCAACTTGGGATCGTGGAGCTGCGGGAGATGTTGATGAACTCCAATGACGAGGTTCAATCGCTGCGAGAACAGTTGCTCAACCATCAACCCCTGGACGATAGCAAGGACGATAGTGGTACCGCAACGTTGAGAGCAGAACTTGCAGCCAAGGAGCCGAGAGAGCCTGAAGGCAGAATCGTCAACCAAGCTCTACACATCCATCATCATTACCACGCACCTAGGAAAGAAGATATGCGCAAACCGAAAAAGAAACGTACTCCTATCAACAGCGCCATCTTCACGCCTCCGAGGACTATGTCACCACGCACTCCCGGTAGAAACCGCGACACTGCTAACGCAATCTTGTCGCAAACCTCGGTTACGATACCTACGCCTGTAACTCCCAACAACAGATGGTCTATGCAATCGGGTCAGATGTCTGAATTTGCACCATCTTCTGTTCCCAGCTCTCCTCAGTCAAAATATCGAGACAGTGGACTTTTCGATAGAGCTTACGATCTGGACTCCTCGAGACCGACTTCCCCCGGGTCAAGCATTGATCCTATGTCTCCACAGTTTGCACCGCATCGGCATCGTAAACCTAACTCTGAAACCTCGACTCGAGGTTTCGTCGCGCCAGTTAATTTCCAACCTAATAACATCATTCATGAAGAAGACGACGACGTCGAAGAAATCGAGGATCTCCAAGTTCCCCGTATGCCATCCATGGAAGATGTCACGAGTCCGTCCGATATGTCGAATGACCCTAATTTCATGTCTGATCCGGACTACATGGGCGAGAACCAGGATATGCATCGCGAATGGTCAACTTCATTCCAGCCTTCCCTCCGGCGCTCAAAATCGCATGAATCTATTCTATCCATCTCTGGTGTCGATATCCATACCCTAAAGTCACGACCTTCACAGCTCACGATCACTCGCCGCGGTCTACAGCCTCGCAGCAGGGTCGGAGCACCTATTACCACATTATCAATCGATAACCTTAACGGATGTTCAATGATTACAGCGCACCCAACACTCTTTCGCAATGGTTGCGACAGTTCAGCCCATCTAAGAAGTAGCATGAGAATGAGCTACGATGCACGATCAATCCACTCCAACCACTCCGGCTCCTCAAACACATCTTCCGCCAACACAAACGAAGGTCTGGGCAAGAAAGTCGGCGGATGGGTATTTGGACGCTGGGGCGTCAGTCCTACAGCTTCATCTAAAACTCCTAGATCCGCCACACTGCAAGCTTCGCCTGCGACTCCACAGATAAGAGTAGTATCCTCCCCAAATGATCCACTGAGAGCATTCATGGGCCGTCCGCCGGGGATTAATCAGAAAGGTCCTGTGCCGGGGTTCGTCAAGAAGATAGAAAAAGCACCGAGTGTAGTGAGGCCAGTAGATGTTGATCGAGAGGCTTTGATGGAAGGGCTAGGTGAGGCACTAAGTTGATATCACTTTCTTTTTCCGGTTGAGAATACACTTTACACCTAGGAAATATTTCTTATCTTACACTGCGGGGGAGGAAAGGCGTTTATGGATGGATAACATGATACCCGGAGGGTGCGTTTCTTTCAAATACCTTTGGAGAATATGGGGTGGAATCGGGATGTGACTGGGATTGGAGAAGTGAGATTGTGAAATAGGATAGAAGAGAAGAGGTGGCATACCGACCTAGAATACCTAATGATATACCTTAATACTCTCTACCCCCTTGATTTCCTAATACGTGTAGAGAAGCTCGCCATCATGGAAAGTTGAAGGAGAGATAATGCATCTAGGCGCGCAAGAGTTTCAAAAGCTGATAACATCTCACGTGTCTGCCAAGAATCATCATTGTCAGGCCAGCCTGCCAAATGAACCTGGTATTCAGGGACGAGCATGGCTGTCGAGGGATCGGTATATTTGGCAACCTCCTTGACCCATTTGTCCTCAGGATCAAGACAATCGGCATACTTCTCTCTATTGAGCAAGGAATTACCCATGAAACTGGATTCTGCTAGCCCCGGCAAAAATCTAGAGGTGGGTATTTCTTTGCTAAATTCACGAAGGAGAGGGAGAGGAATACGGAGAGGCAACATATCCTGGCGGCGTGGTTGTTTTTGAGCTTGAACTGAGGAGCTTGAAACCAAGGAAGGGGTTGCCAGGGGTGTGGACAGAGGCGGCGTGGCAAGGGCCGAGGACATCGATAGAGTTGAAGCTGGAGCTGAACGAATTTGCTGAAGCGAGGAAGATGCCTTGCCTGTCTGTTCTCTACTCTTGGCTGGCTTGATCGGCCTGGATGGAATTGGTGCTACTGGCTCGGCGGCAGGTTCATTGGCACTCTTCCCATCACTCCCAATCTCCGTCGTCTTCTTTGAGTCAGCGCTATTGGTCTTTGCAGACTTGCTACTTAGATCTACGTCTTCACCATCGGTGTCCTTGCGCTTGTGATCACCTATATGACCGACTGGAAAGTTCAGTGGATGCTTAAAGTCGATTCCAGCTGTCACCCGTCCTCTGAAGGCCGCAAACTCACGAGCAGATTTGTCCGTGGGAACATTATCAGTCCTCAGTGGGGTGATACCGGCGTCTGCCATCCTAGACATCTAATAAGCATACTCAGCGACTCCAGCGGCCTGTCTCTCTAAAATCATTTCACGTGATTCATGTCAGGTGCAGGCTGGGTTGGAGCAGAGAACGCTGTTAGAAGGTATTTCATTGAGTTGATAGAATCTTCTCGCGGTCTACAAGAGAAGGAGAGAGGGTCGAATCTATATAGGAACCTAACCCCTGCGTAGATCAACGCGTGATTGTCGCGTCTCACGTGGCATTACAGCCCTATTCATACCGTGACATGAGAATCATATAATCAGTATATTTTGTCTCGACGCCAGCACCATTGTGATTGAGGCAAAACACTGGGATAGAGAATGTACCACACCCGTCTTTGGCCACCTAGACGAGATCAAGATACTGCCGTGGGTTGGTAGTAGTAAGTACCTTACTAGCGAGCTCGTATCTGAAGTGCTCCAGGCTCATGGCTTGCGGCGCGTTTCTTCGCATATACGACGCATTTTAATTCATGCTCTCCTTTCCAAGTCAATTGACGGTACACATTATCATGTCATGAGTCTCCCTCTCTGGAAACTATTCATCGAGGTCGGCCACAATGCCCTATGAGCCGCTTTACCAACTGGTGCTGTGTCCCGTGTCTCGGTAAAAAAAAACCTCTGAGACCATCGGGGTAGAAAATCGTACGGTATGCAAATCCTTTCACCGCCACTATCCTGTTTTCTTGAGAAGCAGCTTACGGGAAACGAACAGCGAATTGCTCATGGCAGACTATCATAAGTTGAAGGGCTTCACCGAAGACACGCACGGTCCCGGAGGTGGCCTATTAACACATCTGTATTGGTCCCATGGTGCCATCACGTATGGTGTGGCGCGGATTGATAAAAGAGATGCGTCAGAAGGGATTTTGGAAACAGCAGCTGTTGACGCATCTGAAAAGTCTCGGGATCAAACTGACTTTCATCCCCGCGTAACAGCGACGTTACCAGTCTTCAGAGACGATATGATGGAGAATGGGGTCAGTTGCTCAGGATGCCTGGGCTGTGTTTGGAGCTTCGGAACAGGGGCGACGGCTCACGGTCACATTAGGATCTTGATCATAACGAATAGAGGTGCTGGTCGCGGTGGTAGTGAGAGCATCGAGAGTTCAAAGAGTTGTAGCAACTCCAACGCATGCGCAAGCTGAAGAATATCGAACTGCCCCAGGACAGACCGAATCGTATGATGGCACCATTGGGTGGCCGGTGATAGCGGAGCAACTGCTCGATCAATACACTATGTGTCTTGCGCCTATTATCGATCTATAGGGCTAGGGTTAGGGTTCGTGGCAGATTTTGCAACATCTCATATCGATATAATGGGTAATGTCTGCGCCGGGATTCAATGCCCAGCCACCCAGTTGGCGATTATCTAGATTGCGGTTTGCGACTGGCCAGTCTTCTTTCAAAGCTAAATCCCATAATCCGAGCTTTCCCATTGCATCAAACCCATTGACACATTTCGATGCGAAAACCCTGAGCAATGCAACGCGAGCACTCATACCCGAATCTCCAGCTGCTGGATGGTGAAAGTTCGCATATGGTGTAACGTGTCGAAATCGCCCCACATCCGAACCATGTTCCTTCGAAATCTTCGCTATCTCCAAAGACCGGCAGTGGTAGAGAGGATTCGCGGTGATCGAGCTCGCGCTTGGGCCCTGCTCTTGAGGAAGAAAAAGAAATAAAAAGACAACGGATCACGACAGTGAGTATATTGATTATTCGTTGGATATGATCAGGAGTGAGGCCATTTTACTAATGTAGACGCTCGACTTCCCACAAGTCTTTCGCTTAGCAAAATTACAGAGTTTCTCAGAAGAGGCGCTAACCCATAACTGCATTTTCTACGGGCATGGTGAAGTGAGAGATGGTCGAAGTGAGAAGATGATCAACCGTGTTGGCTACGTCTCGAATTATAAGGAAGAGTCATAGGTGATGGATGAATCGCACTTTTCAATAATACATGAATGGGGCCTTCCAAAGCGAAGGTTTGAGATAAGGGCCAGTGAGCGAATGTTGCCTTCTTCCTTGTTTCAAGATGTATCTTATCTTCCTCTCCAGAATCACGAGCTACACAAATCATTCGGCTTTGCCGAGAAGCGTTGCCTGATTGGGAAGCTTCCATTTGCTAAAGACTAGAGATCTTTCCAGGGGGTCAAGCTCCCCTCATTGAGTCCATTCCGTTGACTAACTCGCTGTCTACGCAGCAGGCTTGCTCTCCTCACTGAACTTCTTCACTTCCTTCGCCAACGTCTCTCTCTGTGCCACAGCTCTCTCCATAACATCTCCCACTTTATTCCCTAGCTCTTTTCCAGAATCGCTCCAAACCTGGTCCATAGCATCAAGTACAGCCATAAGCTGGTTAGGCAGCCACGTCACAATCGGGCTACCTCCAGTCGCGACAGGGTGGTTCGTCTTCTTCAAGATATACTCTCGAGTGAAACACCAATGTCGCCATCGGAAATCCCTCACTTGATCCAATGCGAGAATGTACAAGGCGGTAGAGCTGCTTTCCTGCAGGGCGTACGACTTCAGTGAGAGGCGGTCGGCACGAGCAGCGACATATGCGAGAAACTCACGATGATTGCCGGGGCGATAGGAGCGGAATTCTTTGAGGATCGTTGTCAGTGGCGTATCTGGCATGGAGATTTGAAGAAAGTTGTCGCAAAGTGGAATCTGGGAGCCGTTAGCGTGCCATTGGTTCATCGCAGAATATGGGGACATTCCATGCTGTCGTTTGCACCAGACTCGCCTCGGAAAGACAATGGTACTTCCGAAATACCTTCATAGATAACTCCGTGAGGGAACATGGATTGGCTCGTGATCCCGAAGATGAAGGTACGAAAAGCAATGTAGTCATTGGGCCTAGACTTTGCCCACATACCTAACAACAGTCAATTCCAGGCGTCTTGAATACTTGCATCAAGAAGTGAAGAGGGGACGCTCACCATCCATGACCCTGTTGACCTTCATCATTGCTTCGAGAACTTTGTTTATGCCAGCATCGAATGCTTCACGATCTTTGGCCTCGCATGCGTCGAGTGAGGAGATTACGCCGTCGACTAGTGGGCCAGAGTTTTGTACCATGTCGACGTGAACGAGCACGAAGCCGGCTTCGGAAGATTTGGCGTCGAGTCCATGCTCGAAGGCACGAATGGGTCGGAGATTGTCGTAGTCCAGACCTTTCTTAGGATCTTCGAGACGGTAGTTGAAGAGTGCATATGAGCCAGCATACTCCATGAATGGTTTGAAGCCAGCACTGTGATTGTCAATGAGTATAGCTCTGCCTTGGGGGAATGTTGTAGTATTTACAGCTCGGCACACCTTGAAATGGGCAAGGCGATGACTGAAGGAAGCATCTGACGACCAAGACCATAACCCTCGCCTTTTAGGAACCGCTCGTGACATGGCTCCAGCAAATAAGCTGAAGCAAGAAACGAGTAGTCTCGATACACAGCATTCATGAGAGGAAGATTATGCTGGTACTTGTTGATAGCGTGGGTAAGATCAGGTAGCTCCTTCAATACTGTGTCGCCCAGGGTGAAGGTACCAAGAAGCCCTGGTGTTCCGTCGAGCTTCTTGATTGGCATGCGATTAAGAAGAGACTCAAGGATGTCAAACTCCTGAGGTAGACGGACGACAGGTTCTTGACGAGGTAAGAACCCTCGTGTCGTTGACACCATAAAAGCTGGAAGGCTGGTGTCTTGAGGTCTAGTATCTCCCAGGACCTCAAAGTGAGGAGATGCTTCGACAGAGCCCATGCTGACGAGTCTCAAAAGGGGAGCAAAAAACTTTGGTAAAAGCTACGGTTGTTGAGTTGCTTCTACTGATGGAAGTGAACAAAGAAATGACTGCCAGAGTGGGAAAAAATCGGTCTTTTATCAGTGTCGTGGCCGGAAACCTTCCGGCCACAGACTATCATAAGACCCCTCAGACGTGACGACTTGATCCACTTGGGGAATTCTATTGATAAAGGAAACATGATGAGTGGAAGAAACACCAAAGCGAAGTGTTTGACTACCGCACGCTTGTGAGGCTGCTTCGATGGTGTTGACAACGAACAGATATCGTACTAACGATACAGTAGCTGCAGCATTGGCAGCAAGCCTGGCTACTGAGATTCTGAGAACAGGAGGTCATCAGTAACTCCAAGGCATGTGCTGCAAGTTGATTTGCTTTGCTGTTGTTGGTATTGGAAAGATAGTACTCATGAAGACAAGACTTGAAGCTATTCCAAAAGAAAAGGGCGGATGTTCGAGAGTACCCACCTTCGAGGTGATAGCCGGAATTGCTCCTTCTCTTGCACGTGATCTAAAAAAACGAAGATGGGTAATTTTCAACATCTATTGTAGGTCGTAACGATCTTTATTCGTCAGTTTGGCTGTTGACAGGCTAGATGCAATCCATATAAACTCTCAAGTTCCAAAGTCCACATTGCCCTACGATCCGCATTTACAACAAGAACATGGCCATTCCAGCGAGAACAACTTTGGACAAAATGCCACCAGAATTCGCGTTAAGAGCCATAGCGGCACCGATAGCAGTAGAGGAGATAAAGGAGGTAAAGGTACTCTAGACCAGAAGCTAACCTTGCTGGTAAGCGATGTAAGTTTTGCCTGGTTGCCAGCAGCCTTGGACATCAACATAGCAGCTTTGGTGGCATTTCTCTTGGTCTTGGCCTCAAGAGTAGTGGAGTTTGGGGCAAGAGCAATGAACTTGGTCAGACGAGAAGGAAAACATTAAGCATTGTTTGTGGACGCCCCTGTCTGCGAGAGGGTGGCGCGCACCTTGTAATCTCCCTGCAGTCACTCTTGAGTTGCTCGTTCGCAGCCACTACGGCGCAGTCTGCCACCAACGTTGTATTCGTAGAGAGAGTTGTAAGGTTTGTTGCTGTCGTAGAAACCTTGGTTTGTTATGCAGCAACCCTGGTATCGTTTCCCTTGGCCGTCTGTATGAGTTGGGTCGTGCTTGCCACCAGGTTGACGCTTGATATGAGTTTGGCCATCTTCTTGCACGTAGATCTCTCGCTAATAGCCTTGGTTGAGATCTTGTTGCCTCCCTTAGCCATCACGGTAGATGAGAGCAAGAGGAAAGGATGACGCTGGTGAACTTCATCTTGAGAATTGAAGATTGAGGCAGAGACCTATGCTCTCTGAGACATTAGGTTTAGAATTAACAAATTAGGGCCAGACGAAAGATGAAATCGTACTATGAGGGAAGTAGTAGAGGTAAGAAAGGAAGTGTTGATGCCGGATGAGTTGTTGAGAGTGGTGAATCCAAATGCAAATATACGAAGTGCAGCGGCTACGCTTACAATGTACGTCCTATCCTTGACAGATGTCTATCGAACAAATGGTATGAATGGAACGCGTACTACGCAAACCCAGAGTCTCAAAAGTCAACATCTATTGAAGGTACGGAGAAATGTGAAAACATGGAACGGGTTATCAGCATGGACCTTTATAGACCCCGTGCTCCGTACTGACAGTGGCTTTGCAGACTCTTCGCCATTTTTGGGTAACAGTTCTGAAGTGACGACTTCAATAACTCATGAATTAAATATCACACAAACAAAAGATACCTAGGTACTCCAAAATAATGCGAAGCATCACGTGTTTGCCAACCTGGATTTGCCCAGATACGAAATCAGATGTCGTTCCAAGTTGGCCTCACGATATTAGACGGAAAAATCAGGCTAAAACGAGATGATGGCAGGCCAGGCATACTCAAAAGCGTTGGCAGGCTGCACATCAAGTGCTATTTCTTCCAAGGTCAGAGTTTGGCATCGAAATCATCAGGCATATTTCTCGGGGCATCTTGGTGACACTTTAGAGGATGGTTGGGATCGAATGGTTTGCCGATGCTTGGACGTGCTTGGAGAGGAAGACTCCGACCTAAAAAGAATACTACGCTTTCACTTCCAACAGGGGTCGTCATGATTCCGTGCGCACGGGCTAAACCCACCAAATCGATCAAGAGGTTCAGATATACTATATAATTAACTTAAAGCATAACATCACCACTTATTACCTCGAATCGGCTTGCCACCTGATCTCTGAAGCTCGGCGCATCCTCTAGGCATACCTGCAACACGATCCCGTATCTCTTGCATCGTAATTTTCGCCCATTCCTCTTGAATAGCCTCCTTCATTTCGTCCTCACAATCGAACACTCTCCGACGTAATCTTTGCTTAAGAATAGCCCAAATACCTTCGATTCGATTGCAATCCGGACTCTGTCCAGGGTGGTACAAGTTTCGGATATTGTAGGCTTCTTTATACTCTTGTGCAAGGCCCCTCTTCCGCATACCCTGTGAAGGGTCGCCATCCTCTTGTAATAGCCACGGGATATCGTCAATTTCACGCATAGACTCGATCGCACGTATGTAGATAGGTAGGAGCCGATCTAAATAGTACTTTTGAGCCATTGCGTTACCCCGAACCTTGATTTCAACCTCGTGAGGCTTCCCGGCTTCCCCTTCTTGCACTCGGTAGTGATATTCGTCCTCTGTTTCGGTTGTTGGGCGTCGGCAGCCTTCGGAGGGCAAGGAGGACGTTCGATTGAATCCTCTTCATCGTTATAGAACTCGACTCGGTCGGCTTTTCCCCACCAGCCGATCCAAGACGCGACGTGAAATCGTACCCCTCGGAGGGGAGGCCGTTCCTCGATATTCTCCGGATCGTCACGCGTTCCTTGCTCTCGGGTGATTCGGTTACGTGCTTAAGATATAGGATCGATATGCATTTCGTCTGTATATACGATATGGTCGAAGAATCCGAAGAGGCTTCCAGAGGTAATCCGAACCGTATTATTGTCTTTCGGCGTGGTTTTTCTCCGAAATGACCTTATCTACATACGCCATGATATACTGACCGCCTCCTCTAGTGTATTCCTTCATTTTCCTCTGTAGTTGACGTGTTCCGACAGGTATATTGTGGAATGCGATCTGTGTATCGTAAGGGTGTTGCCGGACTGGATCTCGAGTCGGAGAACAAAGCATCTTACACATCGATTTCGTGACCTTCGACATCCCTCCGAGTATAGCAGAGTTCGGCCGAGTCCCCCTCCTCGCTTCGCTTCCAAATTCTAAGTACTGTGCTTTCCACTTGCGCCCACAAGACTCGGAGATTGAATTACCCTTCGAAATAGCTCGTAATGACATCGGTCCCGAATACCGAGCTAAGGCATCGAAGAACCGACTTTTCCGTGTAGTCGTAGCTTCATTACTTTGTAAAGATTCAGGGGAAGGTGACCGAAAAGAATTAGATCATCTCGGTCGGCCCATATTTGCGAATAAGTTGTCTGTTTACGTTTCAGAAGGGAGCGCGATTTAAGGTTTTGGTGTTTTTGGCCCGTGCGCACGAAATCATGACGACCCCTGTTGCTTCCCCCACTACCTACTTAGTCAGGCAAGGCTTGGCCAGCCTCGGCGCTGATGATTGACTCCAATCGTGAACCCAACGGAAACTACAGAGATGACGTAGATATCAATTATAGAGTGATATCTATGTACTTGTCTTGCTGGTTGATGATTATTGCGTTAAATAATATGAAGTCATCGCTTGTTTCTAGACGAAGGTGCCGTAGAGCACAGAACAAGTTCTGCGTGATGTTTATCTTTGACTCGCGATGCTTCAGCTTCACCGATGTCGTATATTTGACATTGAATTCAACAATCCCCCCATAGATAGGATAATGCATCGTACAATGACAGGTCATCCATATTATGTTGCTCTAGTGACACCACTATTGGCATGTAAATTGTGCCTGGATAGCATCGCAAATCCTCTGTGGGCCAAAATTAGCCCCTACTATGTCTCTTCATAAAGGCCATTCATCATAGCGTTACCCTCAAACTGCCATTTTATCCAAGAAGCCCAACAGCAAATCTTTCCCCTTGCCTTCCCTTCCCTCATCCAAGACCTGCACTAGCTCCCTCGCCTTGTCCTCTAATGTCTTTAGGACCTGCCGACAATACTCAAAGCTACCTGTCCCCTTCATGTAGCTCACCGCATACCTCTTCACCTGCTCGTTCCCCGTCTTCTGCTTCAGGATGTTCAACAGCGTCAAATTATCCGGCCTGGTCCTGATGCTGTGTATTATAGGGAAGCTGAATTTCCCCTCTGTCAAATCTTCGCACAAGCCTTTATTGCTTTCATACTCTGCCGAGTAAAGATTTTGGTAGTCGTCACGGATCTGATAAACGATACCGAGGAGGTTGACGAGCGGAACGCAGTCCTTTTTAGAGGTGGACGAGGCTTGCATGAGCTTCACTGCGAGCCGGAAGAGCCCTCCTGTTTTGTTTCCGACCATTTCAAGATAATCATCTTCGCTAGGGCAGGTGAGTGTATCCCGCCAGAAGAGATCCATACCTTGGCCACGATGTAGATTGAGGAGTTCTTCGGTGAAGATTGTGATTGCAGCTGGGTTGTTGAGTTTTTGAAGCTCTTGGAGGGCCAGGAAGTAGACGTAGTTGGAGGAGTTTATGGTTTGTGCTGTGCCGAAAACTAAGAAATTGTTACGACCAAGTTCGAGAAAGTTGAAAGGCATGCTTACTGCTATGTGCAACTGGCATACCTCTTCGCAGGATTGAGGAATCCTCAATGTCATCTACAAGTAGACTTGCTGTATGTAACATGCCTACTACCTTCGTGATGATATTCACACTCTCTTCCGGTATCTCAAGCCATTCATTAAATGCAGCAATCAGCTGTCTGCGAATGTCCTTTCCTTTCTGCTCATATAAATAGTCAAACGGTCCAAGCAACACGGTCTCCTTCTTCGGATCCCACGAGCTCCGACCATGGAATGCTGTCTCATTTGCAGGGTGTTTGGATGACTCCGGTATGATCTCCCCAGAGAGCCATGTCGCTGGATGCAGAGGGTTGGATACAGGTGGATGCGAGCTGAGTACTCTGCTCTTGTTGAGAGCATCTGCCACTGGCTGAGGTAGAGCACTGGATATCATGCTCTGTCGATGAGAGGAGGTTCGAGGGGTGATTGAATTGGGCCAACGGAGGCTTTCCGCTGCCATTGTATACCGTTCTTGAAACTTTATCAGTTTTCTTGTCGTTTTCTCATATGCAGAGGATGAATGGGCGTTGTAGAAAGTGTGTAGCCTGGATCGTGTTGCGTCAGCTTGCTAGTAGAAGTTGGCGGAGTTCTCGGGGAGCTATACCTGGCCTCTTGCCATTACAGCTTGTTGATGCTGGCACCTGCTGCGATAATGCCTGCTGCTACCGGTGAATGAGCTGAATCATCGGTTGCTAGTCAAGGTATAGAGTAAGAAGGCTGAAGTAGCATCATATCACCATGAGGAGTTTCACATGCAATGAAATCAAGTTCTCCCCGCAAAAAGGCGTACACCGCCAACGTTCTATTCACACCCCGTTTCATTTCTGCCACTCCATTGCTCTGCCAACAACATGCTCCATACATAGATAATACATGGCGACACTTATTAAGACTTACAGACCATGGTCTGTCACATCTAACAAACCGAATATCAAAAACAGTCCGCTCCTTTTCTCTTCATTGTTCTTGTATTAACATTCATCGTACGGAGTTTATATTTTGCACAACATTCAGCGCCGTCGGTTTTCGTCATCAAAACATCACCATCCAATCATCCAGCATTGGACATTGAACAATCAAGATTGAACACTAGCAGCCTTTAAGATAGGAAAGAAAACATGGAAGCACTTCTTTCATTAAGCTTCGATAATCTCTCCTCCTACGACAGCGCAAAGGTCCGCAAAGGACTCCGCCAAGTCGAAGGGCTCCTCGCGCAAATCTGCCTCTCCTCCCCGTCCTCTACCTGGTCGCAAAAGCGTCGAAGCGTCGTCCTCCCTGATGATTATCCGCCTCCTGAAAAGGGTCTCCAAGACTTAAGCTCGGACCCAGCATTCAGAGAGTTCTTCAAGCTACAAGAAGGATTCGAATGGAATGTCGCGTTGCGACTAGTCACTTGCCTCGATAAGCTGATGGGCAAATCGAACGATGACACCATGGATTTGTTGATCATCCAGACGTTGGACCTGGTACAGGGAGCTTTGCTGTTGCACCCCCCGAGTCGTACGTTGTTTTCGAGGGAATTGTATATGAATGTACGTCTGCAAGCTTCGTTGGATTGGGTGAGTTATGGAAAGAATTACAGCTAATGGCTGAATAGCATCTATTGGATCTCCTCGAGCCGATCAACTGCCCAGCAATCCAATCTGCAACTATCATCACACTCGTCTGCGCTCTCATCGACACTCCACAAAACACACGAACTTTCGAAATCCTCGACGGTCTACTCACAATCACGTCGCTCTTCAAATCCCGCGAAACGACAAGAGACGTCAAGCTCAAGCTCGTCGAGTTCTTATACTTCTATCTCATGCCGGAAACACCCTCCATTCCATCCGCAGGGGCCACAGTCTCGATCCCAGTGATCATACAACGCAGTCCAAGCAAACTGGCTGGTGCATTTAACCGCGGCGAAGATGGTGGCAGGAAGAGTGCCGATAGCGAGAGCGAGACCACGAAGACGACGCAGGAGAAGCAGTATTTGCTCGGCAGACATCTGAACAATGTGGATGATTTGGTTGCAGATCTTCGAGAGAGCACACCATTTGGCGGCATTGATTGTTAAGCGGTCATCACCTATTTCGTTTGTTTCGGTCCACATTTTGGGTGTTTGCCGGTCACGTATCTGGGGCAGGCGCTGAGGAGGTCTGGGGTCTGGTTGGAAAGGCAAAATGTCGGTTGGTAATTACCTGGTCATGGTCGGTCCATGGTCATTATAATATGGGACCTCCACAGGAACAAGCTGTACATATGCGAAATCTGTTGTTAACCAAGGCAACTCTGTCATAACTGTTCTGGTCCGATTTTTCTTCAGTAAGTCATAGATTCCAGGTGAATTGGGACTTGACTTGGGGGTTGAGTAGATCTCTACTGGTACAGCAATATCTCCTGGTACTTGAGGGTTCAGAGGTACACCCGCGTTAGAAAATTCTAGCATGATTAGGGACTTGTCAGTATTGGACCAACTGTCACATCTGGCCCGAAGTAATCTGCCGTCTGGCGGCGACCGGGTGGCATTGGAGGTCTGGTTCCTGTTGACCCAGCTTTCTTCGAACCAGCCGCTCGCGATCGTGACACTGGTGTTAGCGACATAGCTGGCTCGATGTCTGCCTCTTGTCGCATCCGCGAGCGCCTTGTTTTTAGCACGCAGAAGTAGACCACTGCTCCAATGAATGAAAAAAGTCAGTCCTCAAATAACACCAATTCTTCATCTTTCGCACCATTCGACAACCCAGTGTGTTCCGCCGAGCTAGAGCCTTATATTACAGTCACAAACAGAGCAACTCTGTCAACAGATATGTATATATGCGTAGATAGAAGCCAGACCGCTCAATGGAGGAGGTTGCTGGTCACACGAGTGTGAAGTGAGGTGCGTCTCCTGAGGTAGACGCAGCTCGGCAACTGGTGCCAAAACTGGGTTGTTCCCGCATAGTGGTTTCTACGATGGACGGCTGGAACCGAGTATGAATGAATGAATAAATGAATGAATGAATGAATACAAGAACGCGACGAGGTATACAAAATGGACTTAGTAGTGCGCCAACTTCTCCACAAGTTATCGCTAGGAAATGAGATTGATAATATGTATATAAGCCGTTCATAATTCAAGTACAGAAATGAAAGCCGATATCAACAGTAACATCTACTTCAGCTGTTTCAAATTCCTGCATAGTTGCTACGTCTAAGCAAAGCAGATAGCTGTTTCCTGCTTCTCCATTCAAGAATAAATTGGGCAAAAAGCCGCCATCTTCATCTGATCTCCTGGTAGGACCCGAAACGATTATAGCTTCCCCTGGTATATGCTTGGGTTTCTCCCCTGGAAACATCAGCTGCTGTCCTCGAACCAGTGGTTGAAGCACGGAAAGATGCGATCTGAAACGTACAGTGTATAAACTTATTGGCAAGCGTATCGAACTTCGAGATGGCATCCATTCACGAGGATTTTCCCTGATCAACAAGCGTAAACACACATCGCGACTTCTTAGTCGAAAATGCTGATATCATTGTCGGCAAATCTCCAATGAAAGGGTTACATGCTTGAACCAGGAGTTCAGCTGTCTGATACACTTTGCGCACGTTTTCCCTGGTCCTGTAGGGACTCTAGCCAATCAATATCTGACGAGACTTGATGCAGTCGGCTCGTTATTCTTTCTCGCAAGCTTAGGAACACCCGAACCCGCTGACAACCAAGTTGCCGTAATAATGAAGTCGGTGGAGTACTTCGAGCGTTGCAAATTATATCGCATCGTAGTAGATGTCAACTTCGTTGGGGTCGCCGCTGCCAGATTCCTGCCATGCATTGACAGAATTGGGGCTAGACGCTTGCTGATGGGCTGTCGAACATTGCAATAACTCCTCTATCATATCTGCAATAAAATTCTAACCATTGCACTTGGGTCTTCGGATTGAAATGGGCTATCGCGTCGAGGACGCTTTGATGCCAGAGAATGGGAGCGCCTTTACCTGGGAAGTGGGACGTCCACACAGCCAAAACGACGAAGTTATAAGTGAGGAAGAATGGGTGAATATAAGCGCCAAGTATAGATATATTCGATGTGGTAGCCAAAATATCAGCGCGGTCATTCTCCAGAGATGATCTAGAAGCCCACCTGAAGAAGGTAACTTCGATCGGTGAGTGTCTATACATGGCTCGGGACAGGTTGGTCTAAGCTTAAGAAAGGTTTCAACCTACTAAATTGTCTCGACCTATTAAGACGCCCCACGGAACGGCAACGGTAATTTTCCTGAAGCTGAGTAAGGTAGCATCCGTACCCAGCACTACCGCCTCGCCTTATAAGAACACTTGCCTACTATCTACC
This sequence comes from Calycina marina, assembly GCA_019669825.1. Lineage (NCBI taxonomy): Eukaryota > Fungi > Ascomycota > Leotiomycetes > Helotiales > Pezizellaceae > Calycina > Calycina marina. The sequence goes on along the minus strand of MU253956.1, from coordinate 16,775 downwards.
TACCTACTTACCAAGCGAGATCTTACGAGTAGCACCCTCGCGAGAACTTTTACTAAATCGATCGATTCTAATGTTTAATCAATTAAAGCGTTAGCTATAGTAGCGTAGTACTACTATTGGGCCCTTCACGGGCGCCAGCTCTTGGTTGTCTCAACGGACAAGGAACTCGAAGCAAGGCAACGTCTGGGCTGGGTTTGGAGTCTCTTTGTACCTAGCATTGCCAATTTTACGGCCGTGAGAACGAGAGACACGTGGTTTGTTCGATACCCAACCATCACTAACGTTTCACGGGCTAAGGAGCGCCGTCATAAGTCTAGCGCTGCCAGATCGATGGGAATCTCCAACTCGGCAGATGACTTTTGGAATCATCGATAAGCCCAGAAGCTTAATAGACCATGAACGAAGTTTGGGTCTTTATTGTTGCTTGGAAGTAAGACACTCGTCCATCACTCATTATGACCGCACTCGAGAGAGGCACAATGCAATTTTGGTCTATTCATTATTTATCATGCAAGTGTATGCGTAAGACATGACCAACCCGCGCTTTTCATAAACCGTTATAGCCCTCATGCCATTGGTCATCACCAGCAAGATTACCTAGGCCCAGATGGTCTTAAACTTTTCGTCGAACTCGCTCTTCAGCTTCTTGAACGCCTTGTAGACATTCATCAGCTGCTCAAACTCTTCAGCGTCCGTACCACCAGTACCAGCCTCGCGCTCAGCTTTGTGGTAGGCTTCTTCTTCAGCAATCTCGTCTTCACCGACATCCCAGTCATCTGCTACTTTCTTCTTCCTGATGATCGGTGGTGGTTTTGGGGCCTCGAACTTGTTGGAACCTGATTCGGGCATAACAACTTCAGCGGCCTTCTCATCGCCATCATTCTCAATAGCATCTCCACTTCCCATCACTTCAAGCATTTCTGGGTCCCGGTCGTCGCCAAGGCCAATGTATTGGGCAAGACTTGTCGAAATGGTGGCAAGAACCAAGGAAAAGTCGTTGAGAACAAACCAGACCTGTTGGCGGTTTAGTCATGTCTATGATGAAGCGGAAAGGAAGAGGGCTCTTACATCTGATTTGCGTATACCATTAGCTTCTTCAAGCGGTCGGACGCTTCCGTGCTTAAAGAAATCCAGGAGATACGAGTTCAAGGGTCCTCTAGTCTCGTCTGGATGAATCTCCAAATGCGGAATCACGGCTGCCTCTAAGAAGACTCCTTCTCTGGTAGAGCTGCAAAGGTCTTCAATGGTTGAAAATTTATCGCCAAGCCCCGATAGAGCAACGAAAGGCGATCTTGCCTGTGGAGTTGGAAGAGAAGGTAATAAATCGACCTTTTGGGTCTGAGCACCTGGGACAGCACTGCCGTTAACAGCTTTTGGCTTGTTCGGTGTAGCTGCTCCGACTGGCGTCTTTGTTAATGGCAGGTAACGGTCGTCGTTCTTAACGTGCTGCGCAGCGAAAGTTTTGACGTATGTGGTGAAGACCTCAAGTGTCTGCTCGTTATGTTTTCGCAAAATGTCATCTGCCTCTTTAGGTAAAGGATCAAGATAGACCATCGAAGGTGAATTCTTAATTTTCTCGGCTTCTTCCTCACCGTCGACTTTTCGAGAAGCACGTCGACCAAACAAGTGGCTTAAAACCAGCATGAGACTTTGCAGTACCTCGTCGGAATTTGTGTCAATGTTTGCACATAAATTGTGGAAATAACCTGCTCTGAGTAGTGCTGTTACATGTTAGCAAACTAGTCGGCGTGAAAGTATCGAAACTTACCATGGAATGCAAAGCTGGAGTTTTCAGTGTAGTACAAATGTGATACAACACTGGTAAAGTTTACGGGCTCTCCACGTGGCCCTAGAAGCTCGTTTCTTCTGAGATACTCGATGGAGAATCTCAGATGATGCAGCACTTGCTCCTTGAAACTTTGCCCTCCGAGATACAGTCTTGGCTGAGAAAGCAACGAATTGATAGCTTTGACAGCGTATGGTGCCTTCTTCGAGTCATTCAAAAGGGAGAACAATCGTAGAACCAGAGTAGTTGTGATCGGAAAATGGCCTGTAAGCTCTGGTAGACGGGAACTCAATAGCCTGCTCGCACGTGTCTGTGAAATGCCTTGGAATACCACATTACCCAGGAGATCATATCCACGACGGCCTGAACGACCTGCAGCTTGTCGGAAGTTCAAAGCAGTCAAGAATACTGAGTCGCCGCTGAATACGACTGTCGCACAAGGCATGTTAATACCCAAGCTGAGCGTGCCTGTAGCTATCACAACTCTCAGGAAACCCTTCCTGAACAGCATTTCAATGCACTGCCGGTATTTCCGGTTCATACCAGCGTGATTAACTCCGATACCTCTGCCTAAGAGACCGAGTAGCTCCTCGCTGATCCATTTCCTGCGCAGTTCTCGGATATGCTCATCAAGCTCCGCCTTTGGCAATTGCTTCGGATTCGCAAAGCTAAAATCTGCGAGGGGTGCTTGAGGATCAAATGACTCGTATATGGACACACCATCCGATGACTCCTCACGCATGCGGTCTGTCTTCGAGCCACCCTCATCATCATCGTCCTTTGAAGCTTTGGATGACTTTGCAGGCTTTCTAGACTTTTTGTCCTTGACTTCCTGATACTTCTCATATCCCGCCATCATTTTATTCCATAACGGCCCTTTCTTCCACTTGTTTTCCGCGTCAACAAGCTGGGCCAACATGGTGAATGCAATCTCCTCGCAAGCTTTGCGGTCATAATTGAACAAGATCGCAGGTAGAGCCCGTCGTTTGTGGAGCTGATATAGGAGGGGTAAAGTTGTAGCTTCTAGGTCAAGAGGATCAATGTTCCCGCCCGTCGAACCTACAGATGCGGTCGGTACTGACGGACTGGACTCCTGGGCCACAAGATCTTCTGGCGGGCTAAGCTCCTGAATCACTTTGTCAAAGGGCGAATCTCGATCGTTCATCCATTTGAGAAGAACCTTTTTCAAGTTCTTCTCCCAGGCGAAAATATCCACCTTACGAATACATGATGGAAGAGCTTTGGATGGGTTCAAGCTCTCTGGTACTTTGTAGTCCGCTCTCTGGAACTTTATCATAGCCTTCCAAAGTGACAAGCAATCCCGCGGTTCCAAGGCCAGATCATCGGGCAGTCCTCTGGTTTTGTCTACGAGAGAAGCCACAGGGTGATACGCATGAAATCCAGAGAGGCCGTCCAGACCGAGGCCAACACCGTAAGACTTTCCAAAGCCGCTGAACTCGAAAGCTTTGGGTGGTTCATAAATATACTTTCGTAAATCACTGTACCTGGTGCCATGCTGGATCATCTTCAGATCAGAGCCTGACGCCTTTTGAGTTTCTGTGAGCCATTCACTGAATTGCTCAGGGTTTCCAACAGTGGCGGAAAGTGCAACGATAGGGCACGGTGCCAACAACAAAAGCTGCTCCCACACTATACCGTCTTCAGCCTGGCCGATGGAGTGAATTTCGTCGAATATTATTCGACGAACTCTCGTAGCCCAAGATCGAGCATTGGGAGGTGACATCAGCATGATTTGGAGGATATGAGGAACAGTGACTAGAATCTGGCAGCCGGTGCTGTTGTTAACACGATAGTCTCTCGTATGGATTGCCCAAACGCCTTTTCCAGCTTGGGAATACTTCTTTGAGAAGCGTCCTAATGGCTGGTTAGCTAATGACAATTATAGTTTCAAGTGGTAGCAATTACCTTGAACTTCGGCAGCGATTTGATTCACGAGTGCCTTAGTGGGCGCCACATACACCAATACTCCGTCGTTGTCAGCCCTCAATACTTGTTCCATTGCGTAGAATGAAATAAACGTTTTTCCAGCTGACGTTGGAGCGACCACAAAAACACTTTTATTTGCATCGAGTTGGTCAAGTACCTCCCGTTGCCATCCGTCAGGCACAAAACTTGAGACACGAGGATCCGGTTTCGCATCCAGATTCCGATCCATATAGGGACCACAGTGGTCCAGTTGAAACTCTGTTTGGCTGATACCGATCTGCAGATTCTGCGTCTGGATGGGATAATTGAATGGGAAAGACAATTTTGAGTCGGGGCCCGCCGACGTGAGTGAGCTCAGAGCATCCGTAATCCCAAGAAGATTGCAGACCTTGGTGGCATGTTCAATCATGTCTTTGTTCAGAGGGCTCTTGGTCGTACAAATGGACCGGATTGTGGTCCAGATTAAGGCGACAACATGATATCCTTCAGATTTCTTATCCGCCTTACAATACGTTGCCCACCAATTGAGAAGCGAGTGGAGTATGTAGGTGTTAATCTCACCATCCAGGTAAGCTAGTTTGGTAGCATCGAGACTGTTGAGATACACCATGGTCTTCAGGTAGCGATCCTGATCATCGGTGTTTAGGTCGAAGGACTTTCGTATTGTTGCCCATGCAAAAAAGACCTTCACGGATTCAGCAGAGCCTTTCTGAGCTTTATTGTCTGCTATCATTTTGTCCTTCCTGGAAAGTCCTGCGGCAGCCTTCTTTGTGCCCTTCTTAGCATTGGCCGCAGTTGGTTTATTCTACATCGGGTCAGTGATATTGTATGAGTTATGAAGTCATGCATATAAGATGGGGGAGTCTGGTACGTACCTCCTGCACCTCTTCCTTCTTTGATTTTGATTTTTTTTCTACCACAAGCTTCACTAAAGCTTTTGGTCCAACGGTGATGGTTTCTGTATCCAAAGCCCTGCCCTTGGATCCTGTCAAACTAGCAGCATAAGCCGTCATTTCTCGCATGTAGAATTGGTTCATGCGCAAAGGATTGCTGCTAAGTGTCAGTACCAACGACTTGATGTGAGACTTTAGGTCTGGCTGTAACTTACCGCCATTTGGTATAGACTGGTGCAGGTTCGGAACTCAACAGCTTCGTGTTCAGCTTCTTCCCAATATTATGCCAATGGGTTGTTTCTCGATAGAGTTTCAAAGCACCCAGCCGAGAGGCTACAGACGTATCTGTGTCCAAATGGATACATTCCAAATGCTTGTCGAAGATGTCGCTTGAAAACGGCAGAACTGCCAAACTATGAGGTACGGTTTCAGATACAATTGACGATTCACTGATGCTCGTAATCCCCGGCTCCCATGACCCAGTCATGGTCAAGTCTTTCTTGGTTAGAGATCTGATGATATTGCGGTGGGATACCCACTCCTTCTGTACCGCTATAGGTAAGCCCTCGACAAAAGCTTCATGGCCAATGGCCTGGATGATGACTCGGAGTAGTCTGCCATCAACGAGATCGACAATGTCGCACTTCACCTCTGCCTCTTCCAGCTCTGAATTCCAAGCCTTATTCTCCATTATTCTTTGAGCTACAAACGAGAAATGTGTCTGGACTCTTTCGATAAGCTGCTCCGAATCGTCGTCGAATCGTATCAACGGGAAACGACGCTGAGAAAGTGGGAGAAATCGTGTAGCAATGTTGTGCAACAACAATACAGACATGAGTGATGTATCGTGTTCATCGGTATCTATATCTTTCAGCATGACAATAATTGCCATGAGGGATACGTAAGAGCTTTCGCTAACGTTCTCCTCGTCGGTCACATCAAGAAGCTTCCCAGCCCACGTCGCCATGTCGTTCGGAAGAGGGAAATCTTCGTCGACATTCACGCTCTTTTCCAGATTCTCTCTACAAGTTGCCATTTCCTTCTCGAAATTTCGAGCCATCGAGAGAAAAAGTTTGTTGCGCAGCGTGAAGCCCTCGACGATCATGGTGAAGACCTTTGAGTCCCTGAACTCAATCGAATTTATCAGGACGACGTTCTGCTTGTGGTTGTTGAACCACCATATCATTCCCCGGAGTATGATCTTGGAAGTATTATCATCCTCGCTAGTCTCATCTGAACTCTCTTGTCCCATCTTCGCAGCACCATCATGGGCCATCACAAAATGGATCGGGGTTAGGTCGAGGTACTTTCTGAACGCCGAGCTCTCCAGGGACGGGAAAGTGTTTACCTTGACGCCAGGCTGAGCAGAATTAAGGTGAATCTTCAGGTGCCGTTTGATCACGGTTCTTGCAAGCAGGTAACGTGGTCTGTGGGTGTCTCGTAGGCCGCGAGGTATGCAGAGCTCTGCATTCTCTGAAATTTTGTTAGATCTAGCTGTGGTGAGACGTTTGCGACGAACCTTCAAAGAAAGCGATATGAAAGTTACAGTGTCGTTTAATAAGATCTTCGAGGAACCTCTCGACCACGTACACTGCGTGGAGGAGCTGAAATCCATCTATGTTATGTTAGCTCGTGTTCTTCCAAGGGTCACGGGATTTGTGAAGGCGAAAACTTGCACATCTCTTCAGATTATGATATTGAGTGGACAGTTTTTGTGTCATTGGACCGTGTCAAAGGTGGATAGGGATTGTTGACGATAGGAGGATTAGGCTATGAGGAAGTGCCCATGAGACTTGTGCTGTTGGTGGGGGATGACACTGGGTTGAGCGTACCTTTGAAGTCGATACGAGCGTCTTCGAAGCACTCTCGAAGCAGTGAATCTCCTTCGACGAGAAACAGCTCTTTTCCAGCATAATCTCCAACGAGATCTATCAACATGGGCCTGCTGTAATCATACCTGGGGGGCAAGAGTCAGTCAGTGTGTGAGAGTTGAGCTAATCTGCTGCCCATTTTCTGCCATCTTGCTTTCCAGCATGTCGGTGACAGAAGGCCCTTGCATTTTGGACAGGGACAGCAAACAACCGTATGTACTATGTATTGGAGCAGTGATGACCGTCCTTACCATTTCGTTATGGAATGTGTACCCCTCAGTGGGTCGTCAACATCGATTTCTGCTTGAGACGTCATGATGGCGATGAGTAAGCTTCTGATTTTAAGCGCAGTTCATACCATTAAGTGACCCAGACGATAAAGAGCTTCTGGTTAATAGATAATCCAGAGAGGGCTTAATTATGTTGTGAAAGATGTAATTGAACTTCAAACCAATTCTATGTGATATTGAAAGAGCACTAGTTGATAAAGATCTCTTATCGGCACGTGACAAGATTACAACCACTTCCCCTTTGCCTCTATTCTTCTATCATCAGGCAGTGGCGAAAAGGGCTCTAGAGGGCCTACAAGCAGCTCTCAGGTCGACTCTGATATGGATTGCCAATGAAATCATCATCAGCCATGATAATTTAGGTGTAGCGGCCAGGCTACTGCCTAGTTGGACAGGTTCTAGCTATGAAGTGTTCGCGGAGTTTAGCGCGAAGGCAGAACAGTTGCGTGCGAGAGCCAGGCACTGGTCAACACAAGGAAGAATAGAAGTTTGGTGGTACTAGGGAATGAGGCAGCAGATCTGCTAGCCGGAGAAGCCGCAAAGGAGCCAGCTACAAAACCGAGAGCACCGACAATAGCTCATATAAAACGAGAGGCTACAAGATACCCTATCGACGCCCTCAAAGAAGTTTGACCGGCTATAGCACCGTCCCGGTACATTGAACTATACATCCATGCTACACAAAGACCCCGGGAGCTGCTTTTACCTAGAAGCGCACTAGGAAGGTTCTACGCGGCTAGAACAAGACACGGCGACTTCGCAGCGTACCACCAACGTCAAAATCATCAAGAAGCTACACTCTCTTGCAGCTGCGGTAGAAGCAATACCTCAGAACACTTCTTCTTTTATACAAATGCCAGGAGAAAAGGCATAAAATGCCTACAGCTAGGAAGAGCGAATGAAACTCAGGCTTCTTTTGATCTGATTCTGACGGATTTGAAGTTGGAGACTCTTTTTGCGTATTAGGTTGCGAAGAGGCAACCTGTTGGATAGCCGACGAAAATTCTGACAGCAGGGACATGAATTGCGATCCCACGGAGGTGGATTTAGATTAGGGTCCTGGGAATACCGAGGTTCTGAGTAATGGGGTACTGGCTGCTGAGGGTACTCCTGGTCGGTTTCCATATTGTGGTCCATACTAACTCACTAAATACTGACTGGCTGACTGATGGCAGGATCTCTAATCGGTAAGAATTAGAGAGATGTACTTCTACTGTGTGGATCGAATTTATCGCTAAGAGGCGGCACATGTCAGTTAGCAGAAGCTGCGCCGCACCTTGAATTGTGCTTCAGATGACGAGTAAACATCTCTCTCCAATAGCTACGCAGAAAGCCAATATGGTGACTTGTTTCAACTAAGCGCCAAATCCGGCACTTGCTTTACGCACGCCCCTTACGAGTGCCTCTTCGCCGATCCATCGTTTGATCTCGTCTATATGTCCATCCGAGTCGAGCTTCTCGAAAAACAGGAGAGGGGTGTTTGTTTCCACAAGCTGGATTCAGTGTGAAGTGGATCGGGACGATGCATGGAGTGAATGACTGCCTTGCCCGGATTGACTATATAAATCGCCAAACGAGTAGTCACCTGTGGCGACCAGTACTTGTAACTTTCTGGGATTCCGTTTGGTATTCAGACTGGGAATACTCAAATGATCTTCTCGATAGAAGTAACGTCGGGTTAGTATAGGAATGAAGAGCCAAACATCAAGGGGATTTAATCACGTGGAAGCGATTCCGTTACAAGCTGGGTAAACTGTGAGGTAAACAAAGCTATGGTGATTTGAGTACGAAGCTCCTAACTAAGGAGATTACAAAGACTATATAACCAAGAGGTGCCTGTGCGAGCTGGTCTCGTAGGTCTCTCAGTCACGTGATACTATCCATTCTGTAAATTCCCTGGTTCATTTCCTCCTGTAGGTCTGTCTGTAGGTAAGCACCCAGTAGTATATACAGAATTCTTTGCCCAGGGTCCAATGTGACAGCTGAGCCTAAAGTCTTTGATAACGTGATTCCTGGATCGTGACAGGACTCTGCTGTCGTGATAACGAATGGCAATATTGATCTATACTTCCAACGATCAGGGCAATTGATGTACACGCTGGACCACTGTTCCAGAGTCGCTGTGCTTCATCTAACGATTTGGACCAGAGTAATTAAAGCGAGCTCAGTCCAGTATCGATGGAGGTTCAGTCTATCAAGCAAAGGGCTGGTCAACTCAAGCCTGCTATCAAGGTCATTTACTGCTACCCTCATGACGAATTTGTCTTTTGTTGCACGATAGATGGCTCTGTTAGCTACTTCCAACATAAAAACATGCAATCAGCGAAAGATCCTCTATCGGCATGCCACAGCTATCCCTATTACTTGCATCACGTATATTCACAACAAGCGCCTACTCATCACTGCTGACGGGTCCTTGGGGCTAGCCTCCTCTTGGTCTCTCCTATAACTACACTGCACGGAGGGGGTAGTCTCTTTGTATTATAGCCACCCATCAGGCCCCTCTGGCCTATCCCACGATATGCTTTCTGGTGTATTCCTGTAAATAAACCGCTAGCTTAGCACGTCATTATACCCTTCGGGAGGTCTCACAGGACGGAAATAATAATAATAATAATAATCATCATCATCAATGCTGACGATGCAGGGAGGGTATTGATCAACAAAGTAATAGCAACTGGTACTAGCATTGACTTTAGCTCGTTGGTCAATAATATTCGGACTGAACAGTCCTTGTCCAAAATTTTACCCATCAGTTTAGATAGAAAGATGTTGCTCCGTGGAAACAACTATACATAAGTATGGAGCACCACAGGACGCAGACTAGGTGTAAAGCTACAAGATGACACATAAGCGCTTCCAACCAACCACCTGTCAAATCCCGAACAACTTGAGTTCATCGGCCAACAAGCTATACCAATAATATCCTGGGAAAGTGGCTTCAGTCCGCCATCGCGTCTAGACAGCAAGCTAGAACTAAAACTCTTGATCACACCACGAACGCCAAAACAAGTGCTGGGTAGTTTCTCAGAAGAGAAAGTCCTACAATGCGAGGAGACATGGACGGGTCCATCCCTCTTTAAACTTCACAAACGTAACCTCCGTGACGCGCCATCGTACAATGGCACCGCCGACATCATTCACATCTGGCCCGCATCAAATATTGCCGATAAAGGTAGTCTGCCACCTTCGATTCTTCTGGAAGATTTTGCAAGTAAAACCCATTGTATCGCATGTGGCATATCATCGCAATGGCTGACAGTACACTATATTTCCTGGACAAGGATCTCTAGATATGTAGCTTGGACGCAACGAGCATCTGGACTATCTTGATAGGAGCAGAACGCCATTGTTTTTTATTGTCAGTGACGGACCGCTGATGGGAGGATCCTCGTCGAGTATTGCTCTACTACAATGCGTGAGTTCGTGGTCTCTAGAAAGCACGAGCTACTGGTCTTTAATGGAAGACTGGAATTTAAGAAGCTCTGGGCTTAAAGAGGTGAGATTCCAGTTGTATCAACTTGCTGTCTGTACACAAAGCTCTACAGGTCATCTTGACGCACATTACGCAACTCCATGTATTGCAGGACTGTCGACGTTTCTTAACTTGTCATCATTCCCAATCGTTCAATACATTTAAAACCAAAACACCGTAGTAGCATGGTATCTGTATCTAGCGGCTATCATTGATGGGGAAGCTTGGTACAATAGGTACTTGTGGACGCAAGTTGTAGAGACGCACATGCATGACCTGCCGGCAAGCTTCTTTCTGTGACGAACGTCACTAGGAGCTAAATCTGCAAAAAAACTTGTATTGAGTTTTATAAAACAATAAGCTAGAGAGAGACGAGGAGAAAGACAAGAGCCGCTCCTATCTACAAAGCTCTGCTGAGCTGTACTGCGCTAGTCCTAAATCAGCTATCTCCCTGTAACCCCTGCCCCGAGCACGTATCATCGTGACTAGGTTCGTCACATTTTCATTAAACTTATTTGGCTTTGTATGTTGGCAAAATTTTAAGCTCCGTCCGGCAGGGTATGGTGTATATACACACAATCTTTATAGCCGTCTGTGCACCCATTAGCAGGCTTTCTGCGCAGTACCCACATCTATTACTACCTTCGACAGGACGAGAAAACTCACGGTTTCTCCTCCTTCCACAAATAACCAGCCACCATCTGCAACTTCCAAATCTCATCCTTCTTCGTCCTCCCCTCTGCTTTGTCCCCGCCGCCCAGCTTCCCATGTTTCTCTTCCACACTCTCCACACTCTGCTTTCCCTCATAAACCTCCACCGTCCGCACACACTTTCCCGCCTCATCCTCCAGCACTGTATACGCCAACGTCCCCTCTTCCTCTTTCTCAACAGTGACCACCATCTCCTTGAACTTCTGCACACCCTTGCCTGTCTTCCCCTGTGCAAAACCGAGTGTCGCAAACACAATATATGGATCTTCCACTTGCCCCGTCTTACTCTTCACAAACTGAATCCTCGGCTCCAGCTTCTGCTCCAGGCCATAGATCTCCGGCGCGCCACTCCATATCGTGGGATCTGCGCTGAACACCTTCGTGAGGTCCGCGACTGCTTGTGAGGCCATATGCGCATCGAAACCAGCCTGGTCTGCGTATTCTTCGATCGCGAAGACGGATGTCTTGTCATCTGATGTACCGGGGCGAGGGATGGCAACGCAGAACTTCAGAACGCCGGCTTCCTGGGCGGCGGAGTATTGGGAAACGCGGGTGAGTGAGTCGATGACGGTCTGACGGTGGGCGCCGCCGGCGGTGCGGAGCTGTGCTATCACGTAGCGGGAGGGCATTTTAAGAAACTTTGCTTGGTGGTGAGGGATGACAGAGAGAAGGAATGAAGAGAAAGAAGGAGGACTTGGTCAGTCTTGTAGGACAGTGGGAGGAGAAGCTCGGAAAAAGGTAACCGCTGTGACACTAAGCGCAACTGTTTCCAGTAGAGTTGAGAATGGTAATACTTTCAATACAACATCTACATGTTCTATAGATACACAATAGCTCTGCGACTGCACATTGTCTTACAAAGTGTGTGGTGCCGATATGCTATGAGACATGAGAAGGAGAATGTTCATAGAAATGGGGTGCAGATAGAGGTCTTGGCGCTTCCAGCTATAGTCAGACAATCGTATCCTTCGCTTAAGACACTCTGTATGGTGGGTTATTGCTAATCACAGATTCGAAATTCACACCGCTAGTTCATCGCCTCGACATGCAACAAATCCCTTCGAGCCAGTGAGAAGGTTACGGTCATAGGATCTTTTATCATCACCAAAACTTCTACATTGAGAACCTGGTATATAATAAAGGTGGAGATGGGCAGTGTAAAACTTGCAAAACCCCTAAGGGTGCTCCCAGACGCAGGACTGTAACAGACAACTTATCAGTATACGAATGTCTGAAGTTCGGCATGAGATACTTTCAGGTGGTATGAATGCGGTATGCGAGAGTTAGGACATGACAGACTGAACTTATAATTCGTCGGCTGCAATGCTATGTATATTTTGAGCACCCGAAACCCAAAACAGAGCTCCTTCAATCCCTTTTATCTTGGCCCCAGCTTCTCCAAAGCTCTCGTGCCTTGTTCCTCCCATTCTGCTTTCGTGATCCACATACTCTCCTACAGGGAATGGGTCAATATAGTTCATGCATCAGTGACTTGAGAGTTATAGGATTGCTGTAGGATTGTTGTACTGTCTGCATTCAGAGGAGAACGGAGACGTACCTTATCAGCCATTATGTTCGCCAACACAGCTCCTCCCAAGAACACCATATGTCTTCTCCTAGGTGGATCTTCAATCCGGACCTTGAACTTGCCCAGCCGCTCCGGGTTGCCATGCAGCACCTTCGTCAACCACAGCTGTTTCAATTCCTTTTCCAACCTCGATGGGAGGCCAGGATACATGGAGCTTCCCCCACTCAGCACGATTGCCTTGAACAAGGAGCTTCGTACATCCACATCGGCCGCCTGGATCGTATTGAAGAGAAACTCTGCGATACCTGGCTGCTCAACATCTACGAGGTGCGGCTGGAATAGACATTCCGGCGCCTCGAAACGTTCGCTACCAACACGTATCACACGACCATCTGGCAGGGTATAGCTTTCCACCAGAACCGTTGTATCTTCGCTGAGTTTCTGATCGAGTTCGAGGTCGTAGGAGACGTAGCAGAGCTTTTCTTTGATCTGGCGTACTGTTTCGAAATCTGCTGTTCTGTTAAGGGCGTACCCGCGACGAAGGAGGAGGGCGATCAGGTTGCGTGTGACGTCTCGACCTGCGACATCTAAACGGCGGGTGAGGTGATTGAGAACAACGGACTCGTAGACTGGGACAATATGCGTGACTCCGTCCCCGGAATCAACTACTACTCCTGAGCTGAGACCTATGTCTAATTAGTACCTCGGCTCCAATACGCTCCTCCATTTGCCACCGACCTTGAGCATAGAGCGCCAGTACCGCCTGAATAGCGACATAGACACCTCCAAACTGATATCGCTCAAACATAACCTCACACATCTTCTCCCTGTTTCGCAGCGGATTCATCGGTGGTTCCGTAAGCAGGATCTTGCGCCCCGTAGGATCAATATTCATCTTCTCGCCAAACGTGTAGTCCCATAGATGCTGCATGTCGTCCCATTTCTTCACGATACCGTTCTCCATTGGATAGCTGATCTGAAGCATAGTACGGGCAGCGGCTGCTTCGTCGCCGCACATGATGTCCTTTATAACGATGCCATCGTTGCCTTTCTCTTCAGATCGCAGGATGGGTCGACCGACGATGGAGGGGTATTGAAATTCGGGGAAATTCTACCATGTCTATTAGTCCTTGCCTACAAAAGTATAGCAGTAGTAGTAGGAAGGAGTGCATACTTGTGCCGCATAGCCAACCTTGAGGAAACCAGTTCCTCCGTCCAAGACTATGTAGTCAATGTCAGTATGCAATGGCTCGCAATGCTGTGAGACCATTCCCTACCGATTGGAGGTTCTGAAGCCATGATTGCGGGACTAAAGAGGAAGAAGAATGCAATACAGTAAGACTATACTTGTAGTACTGCCAGCCTCCTATGGGTGATGTCAAAGCCTTGGTGGGGTGGACTGCGGTGACGAGTCTCAGCCGCAAGGTTACTTGAGTCATGAAACTTCCCCACACTGAGGAATCCTTACTCGCGACAGCGATATGATACTCGCCGCGGGCTGGCGAGGCAACCCTGCAAGTGATAATTCGCTTCGCGTTTCTTCCATTTCGCGTGTTTGGACTTTCGCAAAAGTACCTATCTAAGGCTGCCCAAGGCATTTGAACCTAACCACCACCTCGATCGGCCGTGTAACTTCAGAGAGCAAATCGTACTAGGGCTATCGTCGCGCCGGACAGCCAGCAGTTCCCACGCGTGCCAAGCACTTCACATTATCAAGTTGTCTCATCTTTGCCAAATTACCAGACACCGTGCATCCAGTTTGTCGGCGAGAGCGATGCAACACAACTTCACTATGTCCGTTTCGAAACAAAAGTAAGTTCAAAACTATGAGACGTTGAGGTTTATGGACAAGCTGACTTCGAAGACTTCTTCTTATAAATCCAAATTCAACGCAGCATATGACAGATGGTTTGCGAAATGAAGTGCAGTCTTGGCCGGAACAGCAAGCGAGAGGTTGGGATGTAACATACTACACTGCACCGTCAGGGTCTCCAGCCAGTATCAATAGCAACGAGGATGCAGCGGCCAGTGCAGAGGTAGTTATGAAGTAAGTCTTTAGTTTGTCAGTCCAGTCTCTCTATCCAACCACCCGGTTCATTAGCCCGATGTTTGACGCATTTCTTTATACTAGGGAAGCTATTTGTACTTATATAGCCACTCTCCTGGGAACGCGAGACTCTTTTGAGGTAGCTTTGCTATCTGGTTACGCTATTTCCTCATGATCGGCGTAAAGCAGATTGTCTTGATGTTTTGGAACATTTCAGAAACTAGGGCATCGCCTGGTCAAATTCTTCTTTGGACTAACCAGAGCCAGTGATCTCAAAGCGACTGGATCACTTGAAGGATACGATGCCTATCTCGTAGCTTGCTACAGCGTCCACCCTCTAGTGGCGAAGCTTCAGCAACAAATTTTGGGCCCAAGAGTCCAAGTTTTAGGCATATTTGAGGCCAGCCTCCGCATGTCAATGAGCAAATTAATGGCCTGGGATCGAAACATGGTGAGCTTTCCACATTTTAGCATAATCAGTACAGGGAAATACTGGGGAAAGGCGCTGTCAGATGGGGTTATCGACTACTTGACCGCAAACAAACATGACCTGCGAGCTTTTGGAAATGTTGAGACCACCGGACTGAGTGCTACAGAATTGTACGTAACCGCATCTCATTGTACCCGATGTTCTGAAACATTGCAAACACCGGCCTCCTCATGGTCCTAGCTTATGTTAGCCTTCTCCGTGGCTTAGTTGAACGAGGAAGACTGAGACGTTGAAAAGATGAGCTCCCTTTCCATTTGAATAGGTGGTCACTAACTTTCTGTATCTGTGCCTAGACATGATACCGACCAAGCCACTGTCAAGCTAAAAGTAAAAGAAGCTACTAAAAGAATGTTCAGCCGGCAATGCACCGTGGTGATTCTGGGGTGCGCTGGGATGTCCGGTATGAAACTATGGGTCAAGGAGGCAATTACAGAAGCGCTCGGCGAAGAGGACGCAGAGAAGATCGAGATCATCGAAGGAGTTGCAGCGGGATTTGCATGTCTGTCGGCAGCAGGAGGATCGCGCGATGTCGATTCCCTTTTCTCGTAACTCCGTACCATGCATGCAGTGATTCCGCAGGATACTCATCATCGCAGGTCTAAGGATCCATTCCACTCGTTTTGATCACATCTCAACACGGTATGGTGCTTTGCATTCAACCCGTGTCTCCCAGACTCCATTGTGTTCGTGCATTCGACCATATGTACAGTTCCCGTCTCGTCATGTCCGCCTTCAACCCGAAATGCCTTAGTTACTCCTCTCCCCATCCCTCGCAGCCCTCAATTCTCCCATCTTCTTAACCCGCTGCTTGAACTCCGTATACTGGCATTTCTCATAACTGTGTCTCTCTGTCTGCAAGCCCATCAGCACAACTCCCCTCTCTTCCCATCTCCTCTCTCCAGTATATCCCTCCATCATCTTCGACAACAAGACGCGATTGAACATACCTCGCACTTCCACGGCAGGTAATACGTCTCAAACCGACACCTATTCAGCGGGATCAAGAGATTTGCACAGCTGTCTCTGTATTGGATCGGGAGCTTCGCATCGCTCATCTCTTCTCGTGTCGCAACTGTGCCGGAGGAATTAGCTTTGCGCGAGGAGGGGACAATGTGACATACGTCGCGGAGCAGAGGGCTCGATGCCGACTGCTGATTTGATGGATTGGGTGACTGTCATGCTTGCGGCTGTGGTGGTTTGAGGAGGTGGTTATGGGGAGAGGTGTGTGGTTGATCATTGATGAGCGCTCCATAAAGCTTGGCACGATGAAGTGGATTATGTAAGCCGGTCATTGGCAAAATGCAAATTCACCTCTTCCAGGTCAGGTCATCACCAAATCTCATTGCTTAAGATACGGTAGTAGCACACATCTGAATTTGTCTTGTTTTTCTTGACAGCCTATTTCTAGGTTGTATCTTGTAGTCTTGAGTGTATGACTTCTGGTCTTGACTTCATCCTTTGCAGTGTTCTCAACTTAACAAACCAATAACGTGGTTTATCAGCGAGTCGCGGATATCACCGAGTCGCGGAATTTTCCTTGGCATAGACTTCAAACATAAATATTAACCCCAATAAAAGTCGTAAATTTTTCATAGATTGAATTCCGAGGAGCTAGAGATATTTTCTTCTATAATACAAGTTTGTGCATTATGGCCTGTTTGACCACAAGTGCCACAGCGCCGTATAGACGGTTTTCCCTCAGCCTGATTACACTTCTGCGCACGTAAGTCGCGTCGA
>MU253955.1:0-46874 GCA_019669825.1 Calycina marina | reverse complement strand
CATAGTTTTGTTGTTAAATTAACGCGTGTTAAAGCTAGGGAGTGGAGAAAACGCGAAAAGTTAACCGGATACTGATATTAACCGGATACTGATAAGCCACGTTAGTAATAGTAGTATAATTAACGTCCGGGTACGTGCGCTTAATGCCACGTGCCAACAGTAGGACGTGCTGGGCTAATTGCCAGCATTTTTTATATACATCTCGAAACCGGAGAGTAATGGCCCTCTTTCCCTGAAGGATCTACCACCTACGAGAGGATTGTAGTCTGCTAACTCTAGCAAGCGCCAGGTTTTCGGGTTACATACAGTATGGCACCGTGAGGGGTTTCTTTTTTTTATAAAGGAATAACAAAGGGTATATTGAGTGCTAGGCCAGTCTATGCTAGCTTGACTTGTTAGAGCTAGTAGGCTGTCTAGGGTGTTGTGTACTCTTACTATTTGTAGGCATTTTATGCCTTTTTTCCTGGCTTTTGTGCAGAAGAAGAAATGTTCCGGGGTCTTGCTTCTGCCGCAGCTGCAAGAGAGTGTAGCATCCTGATGATCTAGATGTTGGTGGTACGCTGCGAAGTCGCCATGTCCTGTTCTAGTCGCGTAAAGCCTTTCTAGTGCGCTTCTAGGTAAAAGCAGCTCCCGAGTTCTTTGTGTAACAGGGATGCATAGATCAATGTATGGGGACGGCGCTATAGCTGGCTAAACCTCCTTGAAGGCATCGATAGGGTATCTTGTAGCCTCTCATTTTATCTAATCTATGTAGAACTCCTATATGTCTCTCCAAAGAAAACTGGATCCCGTACAAGTGTATAGCCTAGATGAAGAACTTTGGCCCACCCTTCTCCTCCATATTCAGCTTGTTCCCTGGCAGCCTGTATAGTTCTCACTGGGTTCGTACGAAGCCTAATCGTATAAGAGAGGGGAGGCCACTTGAAAATGTTTTAGCTGTCCTGCTTGGATTATGCCACGGGCTCAGCCGCCGCGTGTATTGTTGGGTTGCGTACTGCACTCCACATTGGGTTGTGCAAGATAAAGTCTCCAAGTATAAGGTGTTCTCCCTGCCTTCTAAGGAATTCCGGGAGGAGGGGGTCGGGGACTCGTATTCTCGCACAGAATAGCCTCCCGGCGGCTGACTGTATATGTTAAATATCCATAGTGACAACCCCTTTATACAAAGGTGTAAGATGCTTAAATCTCTACTTGGGTACTCTATATTCCAGGCAGAAGTATCCAGGTTCTTGTGGAATAGAAAGCAACACCTCCTCTCCTTGTCATTGTACGCTGGGATAAAGATGGTTGCCCTCGGACAGTACGTCCTGTTCTCAGCTGCATTTCTCCATGGTTCTTGGAGCGCGATCACATCAGACGATGTGACCCTCTTTTTGGCAAGAAGGGGCTTCATTACTCTTTTGCTTTCCCGTATGTTGTATTGCAGTATTCTCAGCCGACTCATTCTGGGAGTTGTCAAAGATGACCTGTATTTTCTGCATTTCTGGTTCCAGCCGTCTCAGTACTTCAAACGCAGATGGTCGTCCATGTCGCTTCTTTGCCCTAGGCACCTCAAGGGCGGTATCCACTGCTAGTTGGATAAAGTGCGTATAGACCTCTACTAATATAGTAGTAGTCGACGTACTCTGAGGGCCCTGGTGAGAGGTCACGCGGCTCTCCCTGGCCACTGGTCGTATCTGGTACCTGGTTGGCCTATTAAGATATGCTATCCTGGCTTCCTCAACCTTTGCCTTTCGTATAGGGCATTCTTTTGCCTATGCAGTATGGGTCTTCCCTTCTTTACAAGAGGTACACCGGTGTGTCTTTTTGTCTTCTTTCTTAGGGTAATCGTTTGACTTATGCCCTATTGCTGTACAGAATTCACATCGTACACGGACCATGCATTGTTTTGCTGTATACCCTTGCGAATAGCACTGGAAGCACTGGGTAGCTTGGCAGTCGCCGTCAAATACCTCGCTGTGGTGTAATTCGCTGCTGTACAGAAGCCCTTGATCGACCAGAATATTTGCTTGTTCGGGTTCAGCCACTCCAATATGTAGAGGCACAATTCTCTTCCCGTTTTTGATCATTCTCTTCGACCAGGCCACTCGTACGATCTCAATCTTTCACTCTAAGCCCCTTTTCTGGGCGTGTATCTCCTCCTTTGCCTTGACTTGATCTCTGGTATCTACTGTGGCTACGCGTATTCTGTGAACTAGGACTGTGTATTGTCTCGTACGGACTTGAGAGTTTGGGCCGACGCTTTCGTCGAGGGCTTGTGTATTTTCCCACTTCTCCTTTGACGCAGGTTTATAGAAAGTGATAACTGTATCTCCATTTGGAAGGGTTCTTGCAGCTATGACTACGTCTTCTTATAGGGCTGTGTTTACGTCCCGTACAACCTCCGCCCTTATCTTCCGCGTTCCTTGGGAGCTCCCAGGCACAATCACTACTTCTCTAGCTTTACGAGCTGGAACCGGCATCTCCTTTCCAGGAGACCCATTTTTACGTACGACCTTAGCGTATGTCAAAGGCTTCGAGCTACTTTGGCCCTTGGCCAAGTCTCGGGCAACCTTCCCCAACCCGTCGATCTGCTATTTGACAGCCGTCAGGCCTCCTTCATCTGGCCCTATCTCTGCTGCTTTTCTTACTATCTCCCAACACTGTTTAACCCTTTCAGGCCATCTCTCTTCTCGTACGATGGCTTCAATAGTCATAATCGCATTGGTTATAACCTTTTTTTCGTCGCGACCGTCGACTTCTATTTATCCCTCCATACTTGCTTAATCTTGTTCTTTGGAGCTTTACTTTGAAGCTTGTACGAGGGCGAGTATAAAGTGATACGTGATTTTTGATATTAAAGTCTTGTGGTGGTTTTGGAATTTTGATGGTATAATGTGTCCATTAAGCACTTGAGTATAGTTCTCGTATATGTATACATCCTCTCCCGCAAACTGTATTTTCGCTCCTTGAGCTGTAATCTGATTGACTAAGATTAGAGAGGCTCCAAATACCTCATTATATATTGCCTTCAATAGTACCAGTACCTTGTCGCCCATGTCCATTCTTGCCACTCCTCTCTAAGTAACCTCAATCTTTTTGTTGTTACTTGGAGTAACCTAAATACAAGAATTTATCTCCAAATCATAAAAGTTCTCCCGTCTCGCAGTCATAAGATCTATTGCGCCAGAATCAAGTGCTACTTATCTTTGGTCTTCTCCTACTCTATTTTGAAGCATATAGAGGCTTTGGTGGCAGCGCTACGCCTGACCATATAATACAGAGACCTCTTGCTCTCCTTAGAGTTATTACTATTGCTTTCCTTCTTATCACTTGAGTCGTTCTTCGATTTCTTCGAACAGTTGGTCGCAATACAATCTTCCTACTTCTTGTAATTAAAGCATTCAATCTACCCCTTCTCATCGGGTTTACAATCGTTTTAAAGCCTACCAGAGCGTTTCTTGTCCTTCTTATTACCTCAATTTTTTTGGGAATAACTAGTCCACAGGGCGTGGCCATTACCTCCGTTAATAGGCTAACAATTACGTCTCTCCATTTGCTCCAAATTGTTTAGAGTGTTGTTGTGTCCTTTACAGGGTTGGACCGATAAGTGTTTGTAATAGTGGCCACCGTGGGCCAGGGATCAGGCAATCTCCTAATGATATATCCCGTTATTGCGATCTTGTTAATAGTGCCTCTACATAATTTAAGCTCGCTAATTAACTTCCCAATTCTTATAGTATACGCTTTGATAGTCTCTCTCTTGGCTAGACGTATCCCCTCAAGCTGCTATAGAATCAAGCCCTGCTAGGCCTCTGCTTTCAGCTATGTTCCTTCTTCAGGTGTTGCTATAGGTCTTTAGGGGTCTTGAAGTCTTCTAGATCAACAAGCACCTTCTCTATTATAAGTAACTTAATTATGAAAAAGCCCTTCACAAGCCTCCTTTGGCTCCTTCACAATCTTGAATACTAACTTAATCTTGTTCTTGAGCTGATTATCCGGGTCGACGTACCCGAATACATCCTTTATGATTAGTTGATTATCTACTCTACTAAACCAAGTAGGGTAATTCCACTGCGTCAACTGACGTATCTAATACCCCTAAGTCAAGTTAAGGGGCCTTCGGTATTATCCTTCCGCACCCTAGATATCTCCAATTCCTTACTCAACATGGGATCCATATCTCACGCCGGAGCTTTTGGCGGTTGATAGACGTCTCCTGGTACAAGACACAACCTAGGAGGAAACTCTCTTGCAGATAGTCGAGAGTATGTTCAACAGGGACGTCGTCGTCCAGATTTGTCATTTTCCAACAATTAGCCAGGATAGAGCGTCGGGGATGTACACCGTGCAGTCTTCTGGATATTTTACGGTGAACCACCTTATACACCTGAGATGCCGTATACATCTTGAGATTTGGATAACTTTTCGAGGCTTGGATAGCAATATTTAATTGATTTTGATCATTTTGGCGAGACATGTTAAGGCTGATTGAAACCCGGTTTTTGAAGTAGGAAGGTAAGAAATTTGGCGATTTTTGCCCGTTTGCTTATCCTCTACGTTAACAATACTTTGGTAGTTAAAACCTTGAAACTATTAAGAATTTAATACTGGTCTTCAATTTAGTATACTCAAAATACTATATAACGCCGTATTTACGCTACTTTTCGCTTTGGCGTTTGCTACTATTTCGTGTTTTTACAAAACGACCGAGGACGCACCACCGCACCTACTGCCAAGGGTACACCTTATGCTTTGCTGTATCATTGCTTCTGTCTTCCAAAGTGTGGGAAAACAAATTTCGTTGGCATTGTGAAACTGTATCATTCTTTTAGTCAAAGTATAGTATCGACAACGCGTCAACGTTTCTCGATTAGCATATGGCATTCACCATTCGCGTCGGCATATTCACTGTGGCGTTGCACAGCCATAACATTACGACGACGATCAATTCAATGCAATGTGATTGATTCACCAAAACCTACTCCTTAATCTTAGCTAATTATAACCTCTCCTCACTCCCCTGATCCAAACAAACAAACCATTCCATCCCAAACAGAATCTTCGAGCTACAAAAGTACGACTTTACTCTGAATTATTCGTAACATCACCACCTCGCCCAGCCTTTCCACCAAAAATCCAAAGCCAGTCCAAAATCAACGCAGCAAAAATGTGCACCACATCCCCAGCAACCCTAGCCGATCGCAACGGTCCCGGCTCCGTGGCGACCTCGATTGTAAGTGGCATTGTCAAGCCAGAGAGCGGAGCTGCGGGAAAGACGAGGTGTATTGAGTGTGATGGATATGAGTGCTGCTGCATTCCTATCCCTTGTACGGTCATGTAGGGGATGCATCTTGAGAGGGGAGGGAGGATGGGTATGTGGGATGAATCGATCATTTGGATGAAGCACAGGCGAGATTTTGCGAGCGTTTCCTGCGCGTTTTATTTGGGAGGATATGATGTCTGCGGGCATACACGGATGATTTTTTTCAGGGAATAGATCACATGTCTTCCAGGATTTATACGATTCCCTCAGTAAAAAGATCGAAAGTGTTAGGCAAATTGTGCTGCTGTGAATCTGATATGTTCCAGAAGGCTTGCCATCATGTCGCTCTTAGTTTCCTGATCTTGTGCACGATCTGCATTTGGAGGAAAGAATTGACTTTCGCATTCGGGAAATGAGGTTCGATATGATAACTCCATCGCAGTAGCAGGCCGTGGATTCTATCGCACCCAAGAGACGGGCCAGCCTTCCGATACATACACCGATGATGCAACGTGATGGGAATGCATGAGCAGATAATACCGAAATACAGATGAGGTCTTGAAATTGCGGCGGTACATTCATCTGGCATGCACGGGCAGTATTACCTGTGCAATTAGCTCCCAGTCGCCCATGCTACTTTTCGCACTCCTCCTTTGGTCTCTTTCTCCAATGGCTACATTTTAACCCCTTCGACAATGGGGTCTACAGCTTCCTGTGCTTGCTCCATGTTTGAAGCTCGGTGTGATATTTTTGTGTTGTTTTCGGGGGAAGTTTGGGGGCTATCCTGAATATTGAAGAGTAGCAGAGGAAGCTACCAGGCTCGACTCGGATAATGGGTCGAAAGCCAGACGTAGACTGAACAACCGTGAATGCATTCTGATACGCATCTCCAATGACGCCCAAGGGGGACGAACTTGCCAGGAGTAGCCGAAGATCCCTGATGCCCTCAGGTATAAGCAGTTGTGGGGTGCCCATACTCCTTCCTCTATCAGAGCGACCGTGAGATAGAGGAATACCACCGGAGAAGGAGCGCGCAATAGAAACATGTTCAGAGAATTAGCGTATCTAGCGGTAGGAACTCAATTGAATTCCCGATACAGCTCATCCCAAATGTCCTGACCGTCCTCTTCGTCCAGCTTCGTGTTTTCTGCTGTAGCCGCAACATCCACAGCCATAGTATCGTCAATTTCTTCCAAGCCAGCTTTCCCTAATCCTTCTAGCACACTCTCCACTTCCCTCTTCACTTTGTATATGCAAGCAGTCTCCGCCTTGGACCTCTCCAGCTGATCCTCCATCATCTCAATCAAGCTCTCTCTAGCTTGATGTGGCCGATATTCATTGAGCAAGTAATGCATATTGAAGAACAGCATATTTAGATCAATGACCTTGTTCATACTCTAGTGACTTCGTTAGCCTTACCTCACGATTCAGTACCGATATATCTTACATTATCATTGCCCATTCCCATGCTCCCGACCAGCTCCAAGAAGTTCAGAAGCAAGCTTTTCGCGATCTTCTTCAAGGTCAACTCACGATCGACGTACGGACCATCTCCAGTTGGGGTGGAAGGTAGAGAGTAGAGTTGTTCCACGTCGTCCATTTCGTCGAATGTTTTCAGCTTGCCCTCTAGGGTCATGTTCATCTCGAAATTCTTCCATGCTCCGTCTGCTGGTGGAGGAGGTCGCTGGATGAAGCGTAGCTCGGTAGGTAGATTAAGCAGTGGTGTAGCCTCCGACGCCTGAGTGTCTGAGTCTGTTTGTTTTTTGCGTAGCTCTTCATACTTTGCTACATTTTCCGTGGTAAAGGTCTTCCAGAAATATGGTGGTGGAGGATATTGGGGTGCATTGACTTCGAATGGAGCTTCCTGGTCTGCCATCTTGGTTCTGACGGGCGAAGATATGAGGCAATTGGATCATGTGTAATATATACTGTTGCTCTTGAGTTTGAAAAAAAAAACTCTGCTGAGTGCTTAGAAGAGTGCCTTCCTCTCGCCGAAGAATAGATATCTAGGTAAGATATGTTGCTTTAAGCTCAGCCTCGTCACAAGGCTGAGATCAACAACAGCTAGCTTCGGCGCCAAAGATCTCCGACAACTCAATATGAAGGGAGGCTATGATGAAACATCATAGAACAGCTTCTTCTTCCACTGCTACAGCAGCTTACTTTTTGGATAATTTAACATCAACTGGCAGGCTGATGCGCGACAACTATGGCATGAGCAGTGCAGGTCCCTCGTCAGCAAGGATGCAACGAGGCAGTCGATTGCCTGTAGTCAATCTGGTCAATCAACCTGGCTGGGTAGGATCAATCGCGAGATTCTGGGAGGTGAATACACTGGGAAGCGTATCTGCGAGCGGATGTATACTAATAGGAGAGTTTAGAAGACATATGCTCCCGACTATGTTGGCTTTATTTTCTTAGTAACGGCATATATATTGGTATGATTCCTCTGGGTAATCAAGATGGGATCTCAAACTGACGCTCTTAGATTGTCTTCTTCGTTACGCCCTTTCATCGCATGTTCTTCATAAACAATATGAATTTGCAATACCCCCATGCATTGGTCGAGCGAGTATCAGTAGAATGGAACTTCGTCTATGCTGGCGGTGTACCTCTGGTCACCCTAATCATATTCCTGAAGCTATTCAAAGCAGATGCTCATAAGTTCCATGTTTCCCTGTTGGGTTTCTTCATAGCGTAAGTACAGGTCCGTGGCAAGTTTGGCTTTCAATCTGACACCAATAGGATTGCGCTATCGTCATTCATAACCGATGTGATCAAGAACATGGTTGGACGACCTCGTCCAGACCTGATATCTAGATGTAAACCAGCTCCTGGGACACCGGAAAATGTACTGGTGGCCATTGACGTGTGTACTGAAACCGATCGACATACATTGCAAGATGGATGGAGAAGCTTTCCAAGTGGACATTCGAACATGGCTTTCGCTGGCCTAGGATACTTGTCATTATTTTTCTGTGGCCAACTGCATGTTTTCCGGCCACGAACGGATCTTGGAAAGGCTCTATTGGCATTCTCGCCGTTACTTGGAGCAGCAATCATTGCGATTTCCAGGTGTGAAGACTACCGGTTCGTGTCATTCCCAATTTTCTAGACCTTCCCCACTGATAATTTCATTATAGACATGATGTTTACGATGTAACATGCGGCTCAATCCTGGGCATGGGCATCACATATTTCTCATATCGTCGCTACTATCCCAGATTGCACTCCTCGCGATGCGATATACCATACCCATCCCGCGAAACAGCATTTAATGAAGCTTTCGGGAAGTTCAAAGATGACGAGGAGGTAAATGTAAGAGATGCAAGGAGTTTCGGGACGACTGACAGCGAAGATGAGAATTAGTGACGATTTATAACGAAATATGATGATCTGTGGTTGATTGCAAACGTTGATGTCTACTTCAGGATTGCATAGAGCAGCAACGATTGTATGGAGCAGGGGTTATATCATATGTGAGACTGCTCGGGAATTTGTTGGCTGCACATGTACTTGGGAATTCTCAATCTTGAAGAAGTCGAGAACCATCCGTTACCTGAACATCACAAAACCCAATTGGGATGTCGGCTTTCTCTTTTCATCCCTGGTGGTATCAGACTTCATCGTCTCTGTGAGTTTGGTGGTTTCCGTTGGCAAGCGAGAGAACAGAGCGCTTGTCCACGGTCGAGACCCTTTTTTTCCGAGAACTTTGCCATTCTCCGTTGCCACATTCAATGGCTTTTTTGTACAATCCACTCATGCATCTCACACTTCGAGTCTCGAACCCTTCATTTCTTTCGATTCCCTCCGGAATTTCCAATTTAACTCCCTTTTCAATTATACCAATCTTCGCGGATTACGCGCTTCGATTCTGATGCGTTGTCGAGGGCCAGCTTCCATTTCAAATACACCAATCTTGCAGTTACTTTGATTGGACGCCTAGTCGAGGGCTAGTGTCTGCCCTATTGCCATACCTCGGACGAACATGCCAAACACTTATTAGGACCGACGTTGAATCTATACGTGCCAGAAGAATACAAATCTCGAGCCCACATTCATCTTTCACGGGTGGTTGGCTATCATGTATCGGGCACGACAAAATTCTGAGCAGCAACCTGGACTCTGGGCACGAAGACTGGAAGTACCAGTAGCCGAGTAACAACTCCAAAGTTCAATTTCAACAAGTGGCCCCTCAACCAAAAAGGGGTCTCGATTCTCGGCTCCGTTGTACTACTGTACTATGGCGCACAACTAGTATACTACTATGTATATGGGGCTTGGTTATATCACTACAATTGTTTTACGGCGGCGATGGGAGTTGTTGAGGCAATACCTTCGTGTGTTCGCATCAAGCATGCGAGTGAAATGGGAGAGATTGTCGATTGGCTCCAATTGCAACGGCGCCTTGGAATAGACGCGGGTCTGACCATGGAGGGCCAGGGCTTTGCGGTACTGAGAGGGAATCTGCAGGAAATTTTGAGTCCTCATAATTTCTCTGGGTTTCTGCTGGTAGGTATAATGAATCCGCCATATTGCACCGCTGACTCTTGCAGCTCACAACCGTCGCTTTTTACGGTTTCTTTTATTTTACCCATTTGCTGCACGATTCAATCACCAACCTTGAGTATACTGTGAGTAGACCACTTACCTACGGCTATGTTTGCTGACCCTCTCTAGTTTTCTGAAAACCCAATCCCGAAGCTGCTGTTTCACTGGTAATTACGGACTTGCCAAGGATCTTGACAGCATCTGCGATCTTCCTAATCGGATTATACACTTTTCTGGAAGTTGTAGGCAGGACTTTTGCACTGCTTGCAGGGATCTTCTTCGTGCAGGAAGCTATGGATCTTTTCAACGCTTTGGAAACAGGTGGCCCACCTGCAGTTGCACAACGGATGCAAGACTATTACAAAGTCCTTTGTCTAATACTTGGGACAGTATTTGTCCGAGTGTTCGCGGCTCGACTGGCTGTCTTTGTCCTTTTTGCCTACACGTAACTCAAAAGACTAAACCTCTAGGCACTTTGGCGCTCATGATATGCATTGGTCTGAGCTATGGCTTGTCCCGATTTTACATGGATTTCCACCACCTCAACAGCTGTAAACGCCTTACCTCGTGTAGTCATCTCACCATCCCAGGTGGATTTATATGCTACGTTGAATGAAACGCGCAGATTACGAACCTTGCTGAGCAGGCCGAGATATACCTGGATGCCGACGAGGATATTCATTCGCAACCCGAATGGTCACTGGTCACAGCTATATTTTTATCAACCCAGCTGGTTCGTAAGCACCAGCAACTGCAAGACGACTTCACCAAGCTCAAGGTGAACAAAACAAAGGAAGATGCATCTCTGAGATAAAACGTCCGACAGTTGAAGGCTCAGCTCAGCTATGCCGGAACATCAAGACTTGATAGGCTACAGCTAAAGGATAGACTGGATGAGACGCAAACTAAACTCGAGAACAACGAGGAACGACTAGTTCTCTACCGCCAAGAACGTGACCTGTATATTCTCAGTCTCGCTACCGAACGCAATGTCATACGGTATCCATGTGACGATGTTAAAAGGTGTGATGCTGAAAAGCGTGCAATGCGCGAATATGGTTTGAAAGTCGAGGAAAAACTTCGAGATAACTTTGAGCAAGTTCGGAAGCGACGCATGTCCCTAGGTGAACAGGACCGTTCTGCCATTACGTCGAACCTGCTCCTGGTTCAGACGGTCAATTAGGCGACGGCCAATGCGTTCACATGCAGGAATCTGAGTTGTCTGCTTATCCCTAGTGGTCTCTCGCCGATGGAAGACCTCATCCGGACACTACAGATTGCCAATGATCGGAACTTCAAGTATGTTGCCTGACTTGAAGATGAGATTCTGTGTTGAGGTGGCGATCTGAGAGAAGTCCAGACTGATGGATGGCGCAATGCTCATTGGCGTGTAGGTCGTGATGACCCATCTCCGAATGAAAAAAAAAAAAATGAAAAAAAGGTGAGCGTTAGAAGGAATAGTAACGTGCTCTTTCTTACGCGCCCCCATACCTCCTAGAAGTAGTAGGAAACTTTTAGTAGCCAGTTGAAAGACCACATTGTGGCACTATGCATAAATCCTGATCTCACGGGCGAGCTCGCCAACTACGTCTTTCGACGTTTTCGTTTTTCTACAGCGGCTAAGTCGTTCAGAAGCTTCTGCTAGATCAGGAGCATCATGCACGGTCTCATCCCAGCGTCTACGCTCGATTATTCATTCCTCACCTTCTGCGAGTTCGGTTGGCGACGGAGGAGTCGGCGGCCTTACATCGCTGACCACGACACGGGTAGGAAATAATCCGCTGGTCGCTGAGGATTGGTCTCTTCAAACACGACTGTTGTCGGCGAAATACGGGCAATTCTTTTGGATGGTGATTCAGGAGAGTCCGGTGTACTGGACGCTGCACCATCAGATTCGACGTAAACGCGGTTAAATGTCTCCTGAAACCATCTTTACCTTCACCCAAGACGCTGAGAGCCCAGTTCCTGGTATGAGTGCCTACTCCAAGGATGAAGTGGCACACTAAGTCGATCAAGATCGGCCTAGTCTGAAGACGTCAATATTGTTTTCTTTCAAATGGACTGGGGAAACTCGAACTTAGCGTGATATATCAAAACCAGCCAGCCCAAGTCGAAGGTTCCGATAGGGTCAATCAGCCTACAACGTCCCATAAATGAATCTTGCCAACCAAAGCCGAAGGGTGCAACCAGGTCCAGTTCCAGTCTACATACTCCCAGGAATCATTACTGATCTACGACATCAAATCAGATTCCTACACAATCAATTCAAGCATTTCATCACCCCAAGAACCTACCACAGATCTGACATGCCTGCTTTCTATAATCCTGGCATCTTCGGCACCAAGACAGTACGAAATCCAATAATTCCACACCGTACCATGTAGCACACATGTATACTTTCCTGTCCGCGATCCCACCACCAGTCCCGCCACCCGACTCACCACCAAAGCACCCTTCCACACAATCTAGCGCACCAACCTTACATAACACCCATACATCTATTGATAGAAGAACCAGAAATTAGCTCCCCTAGCCGAATCGGTCTGCTGGTCCCGATTCATTTCGTCGCCGCTCGCGACATAGATCGGCAAAAGTACTCTCTTAAAAACGAGCTTGAAGAAATGTTTCCGAGTCAGCGGGTAGGGCCGAGTAAGCGCTTCGATGAAGTCGCCGAGCGCAATGACGCGGATTAGGGCTGTGAGGCCCTGAACAGAAAGGATACAGGAGGTGGCGAGGGTTTAGTGGTCAATGGTGGGGACAGGGCCGGTAATATAGTTCTTTGTGTTTTTCGTACCAGACGTATAAGTAGTCTTAAGCATATCGATATTCACCTTCTTGGTTTGCTACCACGCTTGCATTCATGACATTGAGATTGCTGGTCGCTTGTGTCGTTACAGTAATGAGAGATTCATTACATCAGGTAAACAGTTCACCGCAGCGACAGAGTGTTGGGAGAGCTACAGATGATTGACTGATATATTCTTATCTAGCGACACGCGTAAACAAAGATTGGATAGTTCATCCCCTGAGTGGATTGAGTCTGCTTTGAAGCTCACTCTCGCTGGGAGTCACAATTGCAATAGAGTTCTTCAGCAACGTACTCTGGGGAAGTCTCAGTGCTACAGCGCGAGCATACTTTGACACATTGGCTTTGTTGAGATATTAGGTCGTCGGCGCTTCAATGCCGATCAGCTTGAACGTGTCTTCTTGGTAAAAGTCCCCAAGTCCAGGCAGTAAAGCAAAAATAAGAAGGGGTGCCGCACCAAGCCGTTAACTTCTTGGTAAGTCACGGAAAGAGGTTCTGTGGCGACAGATATTTGCAAAACATGCCACTAACGACTGAGTGAATGCAGTAAAGTACAGCAAGCGGTCAACGATGCTGGCGCTATACGTGCTGCACCAGTTCCCTGTAACAACAGCCAAGGGTGGCCTGTCTCGTCCTAGATATTATTATCGATCCATTTGAGTGTTGTATCAGCATAGAGCTATGTAACACTGTAGGCCTTCCTGTCCCATGAGGCTGAATACCTATCCCTCGGGTAGTATACTCATCTTTATCTCCCTCCTAGTCCCTTCCACGAGGTGTACCAGACAGTACTCTCCACAAATATCCATGTGGCCTAACACTCAAAGCACGCATATTAACCCGTTTAGAGAGTATAGAGCATTGTACGGTGACGGCCATGCCAAATATGCCGAAGGGATCTGAAGGGGAAGTGAAATATCTCGTCATCTCTATTACACAGACCAGTATAGCAGGGATCCACACCTACAGAACCGTAAGGAACTGCATAAGATATTGCTATTACATTGACATCCGCTGTATCTTCCTCCTGTATATTCATAGCCGTGGCTGTGCAATACCAACAATTAGGTGAAAACTCTGGTTCGGAGGCGGAATTGTTCAAACTGCTGTGTATGTTGAATCGAAGCACTGCTATCGTACACTGAGTGTTTACCGGGCCGAGACCGACGTGGCAGATACTGTTGAACGGCGAAAATGGTGTAGTTCGCTAGCATAAAAGTGCAAGAATTTGTCGACGCGAGAGCTCCAAGCCCGAAGGCCGCTTAGATACGATCTGGAGTCCCTTAGCAGAAATAAATAGGATCAGCTATCCTCCACAGTCTCGAAGAGGCTGAAAGGCGTTTACAGCTGGCACCGACGTGAAGATGGGAGTTCGACTTTGCCAGCCCTCGGTCTAGATAATTGGTATTGAAAAGTCCCCCGAGGCATGATTGTCCCGTAAGGCATGATTATCCCGTTACCATAAGTCGGATGAGGATCATGTCCCACAGGAAGAAACACTTGACTCCCACCGCCAGCAGCCCTGGAGGCTTATGGCTAGCTCCTCAAACAGGTTGTCAGAGTAGATCGGCCACCAAAAACATCAGGAGGCCAAGTTAGTGTCCTTGACAAACAGATCGCCGTAGATCGATCCACAGGATGCCCTTACGGCTATTTGCTTGCTCGTCTCCAAATCTTGAGGACCGTGTCACCAATTCCAACAGGCACGCTCTCGCTAGCAACGGTTTGCCATAAACTATTTCAAAGCCTTCAAAGACACAGTTTTCAACGGACATGAAATTTCCGTGTCTCAATCCAATCCATATACCCAAACCGCGGTTCAAAGAAAAATTCTTCGATCGCCTTGTTCTCAAACAGGACCCTGCTGCACTTTTGGGTGCAGAGTGCAAACGGAGACCCATGAATCACCAGGTTGTGCTGCACCAGCCCGTCTGGCTGATATTCAAATCCCAGACATAGGTTTGATGTTTCTGTGGATTGAGCATATTCTGCCTAGAAATTAACAGGGATAACAAAGAACAGATATGCAACAAAATCTGCGGCCGCTGGCCGACTCCTGTGACGAGAGCAAGTGAATCAATAGAGACAACAGCGCTCCCTCAGTCCCTGATCATGCATTCAACCAGTCCATTTGTGTCGATCCATTGCATTGGAATTTGACCTAGACCTTTGCCATTACCAACACACTGGGCGTAAAATATAGAAGTCCCTATATCCTCCAGAAGAAATTCTTGAGACAAATTTCTCTCTTCCACATCTCCACGTAGCGTTGCATAGGGACCTGTCCTGGTTTGTGAGGCAGTTAACCTCCTCCCTAAGTTCTGCAGTCCTTGCCAACGAAGGCCTAGCGGGGATCGTCAGACAATTAGCTATATTGAAAATGAGTTCTTGGCATGTATCTCCAATTCAACATCTGACACTCTGCTCACGGCAATGGGCAGAGTTGAAGATGAATAGTACTCCAGGTGCAGTTCAGTAACAGTGCTTTCTCAGTTTCCGTGACACCCTTCAAATTTTCCTCGTCTAATAAAATGCCCTTGGCTGCCATGAGATTATTCGTGATTCTCTATAATGTTACAAAGTATGGAAGCGCTGAGAGCAGACATCTCTAGCTTACTATCTTATCATCAGCATTCGTGTCCTCCTTCGCCAGTCCATGCTCCTTCAATAATGTCGTGATCTCATCCGCACCCCAAAGGTGGTGGTAGATTCTTCCATCCTTGGTCTTTCCTACTGTCGCAAACTCAACTATCCAGTCCGTTAGCACAGAAAATCCCAAGATCACTCAGAGTTAAACATACTCTTCTCACTGCTCAACTTCGTAGAATCCATAGTTTTGCTCAATACCTTCACCGCCATGCCACACGCCTCCTTCAAATCACAGTCCTCCTTGTAATCTTGCTTCAAGAGACTTTGCGCACTGGCATTGTTCGCACCAACGCTCGTAGCCTTCCATCCACCATAGTTTCCACTAGGATTGCTCTGGTAAAGCTGGAACTGCCTCTGAGGATCATAACCAGCGTAGATGAATGACACACCGAATGGACGAAGACCACCGTGTTGCGTGTAACCCTGCTTGAGATCGCATAACCGGCGGACGAGTTGCTCGCAAGGGATATCTTCGTTGTATGTGAGGAGGTACTTCTGGGCAGCTTGTCGGGCATAGTTGATGAGGATATTGGCATCAGCAGTCATTCCTGCTACAGCGCAGATCATGTTGCTAAGCATTCATTAGCCACCTCTATTACAGGTAAGCGTTGTAGGGAACGTACTCGTTCAGTATATACAGCTTCTCTGCAGACGTATCTTGCTCTAAGAGCTTGCTGGTAACCTTTCTCTCAGCTGCAAGAACGATTCCATCTTTCGCCAGTATACCTAAAGCTGTTCCGGCAAGAGAAATGGCCTCGAGGGCATATTCGACTTGGTAGAGACGTCCTTCTGGGGAGAAGATGGTGGTCTGCACAATATATCAGCTCTATTGCCATGGTTAGCTTAGTAGGAGTTTTATCTTACTCTGGAATCGTATCTTCTCGACATGATTGCAATGAGTGAACCTGAACTTGTATTTGGGATACTTGGATCCTTATCTCCGTCGCTGTTAGGATTGAAGAGAAGAAGAGGGTGAGGCGGTTGACAAGGTGAAGCTATCAAGAGCTCTAGGCACGAGGAGCAGGCGCGTTCGCTAGTAGTCACTTGTCAGGCATAAACAACAAGGCTGCAAGGCTGTAAGGCAGAACACACTCTTATTTTCGCGAATGGCTTCATAAAGAGGTTCAAAAATCCTTATAAGAATGGTACCAAGATGCTGAAATCTACACATAAACCGATAGGTGGATCTCAACAGCTAGCGGAAGGATGGACTGAGCACAAGGCGCCTACAGGTCATCTCTACTACTACAATGCCGCAACGAAGCAATCTACCTACACACGACCAGCTGCGCCAGTAGATGCTCCTACTCCCATAGCTCCTATTGGCCCCTCTCAAAGCTTTCTTCAATATCAGTCTGTTGGACCGGGTTTCCCTCAAGGAGAGGACCGAGGAAGTAGAGGTGGGTTTCAAGGCAACAGAGGTGGCAGACCTGGGAATGATCGTCCGAGACCTCAGCCTACGGACAGACCAAAGAGCAGACATCTTATACCAGGATTTGAGCCATGGGTTTTAGTACATACGAAGCTTGGGAGGAGATTTGTTTTTCATACGGAGAAGCAGCAAAGCTATTGGAGGATACCAGACAAGCTTAAGGATGGAATCCTGCAGCTCGACCAACAGCGCATAAAGGAGAAGACCGAAGCTCTGCAGAAGACCAATGAGCCGGTATCGACTGGCGAAGCTCCAGGTGCTGCCGAGCGACCAGAGGTTCATAATCCCGACGGAGACGATAGCTCCGAGTACGAGGAAGTAGAAGTCACCGATGACGAGGACGATGAGAATCCTACAAAACGGCAGAAGACCTTTGAAATTCCAGATGAGCCAATTGAATACAATGAGGATGATATTGCATTTCAGCTTGCCACTATGGGCGAGGAATACGGGCTCGATCCCGGAGAATACGACGACGGTAATATGGAAAACTGGGAAGAAGGTGCTGCTGGTCTGGAGTTGACGGAAGAGG
This sequence comes from Calycina marina, assembly GCA_019669825.1. Lineage (NCBI taxonomy): Eukaryota > Fungi > Ascomycota > Leotiomycetes > Helotiales > Pezizellaceae > Calycina > Calycina marina. The sequence continues at coordinate 29,659 of MU253955.1, read as the reverse complement.
ATGCCGTTGCGCTGTTTAGGGATTTGCTGAACGATGCTGCCATAAATCCGTTTAGTCCGTGGGAAAAGCTTGTCGAAGAGGGCAAACTGGTGGACGATACAAGATACACAGCATTGACGAGCATGAAAGCCCGTAAAGAGACATGGGATGAATGGTCAAGGGAGAAAATGAAGGCTATGAGATACATGCGAGCGAAGGAAGAGAAGAAGGACCCTCGAATACCTTACCTTTCGTTCTTGCAACAGAATGCGAATCCGAAATTGTATTGGCCGGAGTTCAGGCGGAAGTTTAAAAAGGAAGCGGTGATGCGGGATACTTCGATGACGGACAAGGACCGCGAAAAATACTATAGAGAGCATATTAAACGATTAGCACTTCCATCGTCGACACTTAAGACAGATTTGCTAGCGCTGTTGAAAGATCAACCGCTGTCGAAATTGAATCGATCATCTAATATGGATAGTTTGCCGCCTGCGGTACTGGGTGATATCAGGTTCATATCAATGGATCCATCGACCAGAGATGGCTATGTGGAAGCATTTATAACCACACTGAATCCAGCTCCTGAAATTGTGGAGGCGGAAGACAGCGAGGAAATCATCAGAATGAAGAAGGAGAAGGAGCGGAGGCAGAAAGCGCTTAACGACAGAGAAGCGTTCGTACGAGAGGAGAAGCGGAAGCAGCAACGAGACTTGCAGCACGGGAAGGGTGTGCTGAGATATCAGGAACTGGAGCTTGAGCGTGCGATGCAGGTGAACAAGAAAGGGCTCAAAGGTCAGCTAGTCGGTGAAGGAGCGGATGTGATGGATACCGGTTGATAGGCTAAATGCGAGTATATCACCACCCAGAACCCTGGCTCACATTCAAGCAGGACATGTTGCAGAGAATGTCAAGTTAAACAAGCTCAGAAGCTATTGGATTATTAACTAGAAATTGATACGGTATATAGCTTCTCTATATATCTGGCTTCTTTTACTTATAAAGGTATCTTCTAGCTGGTAAGCACAGATCTTCATCAATTACCACGTCGGAGCCTGAGCCTGGATATTCTAACCAGTCCGCCGAATTCTTGGAGAAAGTAGCTAAATGCAGTTCTGGTATATAGTCTCGGTTGTGTGTCATCTTCGATCTGTAAGAACTGATGGGCTGGACATGTTTGCGTCCTCTGGACAGTTCGACAACCAAGTAGACTCTTTTACAACGCGATCCCGGTCTTTTAGTTATTGCGGCTACAGCGATCCAGCTTCCTGACCCTATGGGTCCATGTCCAGTCGGAACTGTCAGTCTTGAGTACATCGACTACTCAGTTGACCACACCTACTATTCGATAGATGTGGAGTTTTCAGATAGGAGTCTCGCCTTATGGCTTCCTTCGCTTCTCGATGAGTTCCCCAGCCAGATGCCCAGCGAGATAGGCATTCGGGTAGCGGATGTTGAATTCGTCATGGGTGCTTTCAAAGCTCCCCCATCTTGGCGCAGATACCAGGTTGACCAGTTCTGACGGACGAACAGCTGTTTTACACAGCAGTCATGTCGGTGTGTTGGGAGACTTGCTCGGAGGTGCCACAGCAGCACAGGTGGTATCGGGTTCTATGGAATTCTCGTGCGGCGTCAACATCGATGGGGTCATATACGGACTCGTCGTTGAAACCGGGCTTAGCAAGACACTTCTGCAGATCGAGGCTTAAAATCACAATGAGAATGGTGCCACCGCTGCTGCGTTCTACAGCAATTTGAGTAGCTTCCGTCGGTGGTTTTCAATTAATGTGATGGTGCATATTTCATTTCAAGACTTCCCTGTCCTGCGAGATCTTGGAGACTCAATTCCCCAAACCTCCAAGTAAATTGACCTACTTCGGTACTGTTGATGGGGAGAGGCTTATGGAGATCCAGACGGCGTTTATAGATGCTTTCTTTGCATTTTGTCTTCAAGGGAAGTCAGCAAGCCAATTGGATAGCTAAGCTGCCAGGTTTCCAGAGGTCTTGGTACTTAGGCTGGAGTGCAGCTGTTATACACACGTGAGTGCTGAGGCTCATTGCAGCTATATACAGAGAGCCAAAATTAGACATGGAAATCGTGCGGCAGAAGTCCCTTGAAGCTATGAGCGGTTCGCTTGGAATAACTGTTGGTCTAGTGCAATTGATCAGCGCAACTAGCTTCCTTGGCTTCATAATTTGACAGAAACTTCAACTATTTCAATCACCTTGAGGAGAATTTTCGAGAAGGATAAACATGTACTGCTGAACTAAATCTTTGATAGCCCTGAAAAGCTGTTCGGTATCAAGCACACAGCTCTTAAAGAGACGCTGCCTATCTTATGTGAATTAAGGACTGGAAACTTCTAGGAACTTACAACACAGCTTTGTGAAACAAAAGCAGTATATAGTGCACCATTCTACCTAGCGTAGCTACAATATGAGGTCTAAACTCGCCAAATACCAGCGAAAGATAACGACAACAAACACTAAGCCGCAATACTACAATATCAATTATGTACAGTCAGAGCTAGAAAGACAATTCCGCGCAGTTTTTGCAAGATATCGAGAAGTTACTACGGTGTTGCCCTCAGTCATGGGAAGCGTGCTCTTACACACTCAAGCATACACTTGTACATACCCCTGAAACGATTCTACTTTTCAACTACCTCCCATCGCATGATGCGGTGATCTTTAGTCACACTAATGATATGAAACCGATTGCCAGGATGCCTATATCATGAAATACGATGCTACAAGCACTAAGTTTAGCCTCCCCAACAGAGGTGTATTACTTAGCGTCGGTAAGCTCTCTTCTTGCCCTGGGTGTGGTGTTCTATCCTACCTGTTTCGTGGTGGTTAGGCTGGTGAAGAGAGGTGGTACAGAAGTGGACGGAGGAGCTGCTGCAGATTCGCTATACGTGGCGCTGGCTTCTGGCGGGGGTGGCTCGACGTTTACAGGGAGTTCCGTCTGGACTGGCACTGGTTCCTCTATCGCTGTCGCAGCTAGCTCAACCGTGACAGAAACCACAGACGTCTGCTCAACATCCGAATGAGTCTGCGGCCCAGTCGTACCACCAAGGTAGTATCGTCGAGCCACGAGCCCTAGTACTCTTAGCAAATATGGGTACCTATGAAGACGGTGTACTCATACTGCTGCAGATATGAAACATGGTTGCTGCTTCGTAGTTCCACGCGACGACTGTAGCCAGCGATCCTGAGGCTTTTTATCCCACAGCTGCGCGTTGTCGGCTATGTACATTGGGATGTTGTGCCCAGAAATAGCTGCAAGGGAGGTGGCTGCGCAGTCAACTTCGGGGAGGATGAGGACTTCGTATATCTGTCCCATGATTGACTATGTGAATGGTCTGCTGGGCAAAGCTGATCGTTTGGAAAGGATGTTGGCTATAATTAGCCATTGGCTTTCGTCGATCAGATACTTTGGGGGATCGATACTCCATCAGTAATGGATATGAGCTCCTGGTCAGTCAATGGTGAACATTCCGAGAACGGAAACAAATCTTAGCTTGAAGACGACATGTCACGCTGCGCGTGCTAGTGGTCCACTATCAAGTTGAATTGGTAGTTGCATACAATATGCAGACGGCCGCCAAAGAAAACTTTGTGGTTAAGCGGCCGGCGCAATGATAGGTATGCACAAGCAGTTCTTGGCGTTGATATATACCACTTACAAAGGTGCCACCAATTCATACTTTAGAGGTCTTCAAAGAAAATCACTTACCTCCCCAACAAACCCAAGCATTCGCTTCCATAACATACGCTTCCGCGGAAATATGGACGATTCTCTCATTCGCCAACTCGATCCACGGAGCAAATCATAGGTCCGGACCTTCATCTCCTCTCATCGCCTCTTCAAGTGAGTGGCCTTCACAACCCCCAAAACCCCTCCACCCACAGGGGTGCAGGAATTCGTCACGCAGGGGCCACATCCCTTTTCCAAACAACATCAATTCACGAAAACATCTACATTATGGATCCATCAACACCTCCTCATTCTCCTCAATGGCGCGAACATAATATTGTCAAATGCGCACGTTTTTCTTTTCTTCGACGCACACCGCAAGAAAGAAATTTTAGCCTCTTGGAGAAATCTGGTACCAACCTAATATCAACCTTCCACCTTCTACCGCATGCACTTGGCTCAAGAAGAGGGAGATTTTACGATCAAGCTATCAGGAGAACAAGAAAGGCTAGGTCTAAGTTGGAGAGGAAAAGCAAAGTATCTGCAGCAAACCTCAGGGAGATTACAAACCAGCGAGATCTGATTCACGAGCCATCCAAAAACCAAGCCAAAACACTCAATGACAAGCCCTCAGCTAGTGATTTGTAACACCATTGAACTCAGGATGATGCTCATCGATTCAAAAACCCCTACGCCTTCGAAATTTCCGAGAAAGCACAGCAATTCGCGTCAAATACGTCCAAAATCACGAAAGTGAGACTCTTACCGGCTTCTGGCAGTACATATGATTTACAGATCAAGTCCACTTCGAATCAGCTAAACTTCCAATGATGTACCAAAGCGGAGGAGAATAGAGGATGCAGGAAACACAGCCAAAAGCGGAAGTTATATCTAAAGGCAATGTAATGTCACAAAAGATCAAGGCCTTAAAGGAGCGTTATTACCGGGTTTGCCTTCAAGGAGATGGTGATCCTTCTCATGGGAATAGATCGGTGAACAACACTTGTTACAAGCTTGAACGTGATGCAGATCCCCAAATTCTCAGCCATCCTGCACAATCCCCTGATCTAAACCCTATCGAGGCTTGTTGGCAGATAATAAAGCAGCGGCTACGCGGTGGGATGTGGTCTACAGTTGCTGAATTCAAAGCAGCAATTGAGCGAGAATGGAACAGAATCACTATTGCAGAGATTCGCAAACGTGTTCGGGAGATGCCTTGGAGGCATAAGCATGTACAAGAGCTTGAAGGATATCGAAGTAGGTCTCCTCTGTGGTAAAACACGTAATACTATTAAAAATCTTAGCTTTGTAGAGAATCACGTGGTGGCACCCGCACGACGAATTCATGCGCTCCCTGTGATCCAATCCCTGCATTACGTACCTCACCTCACCTCATTTCCGTCAGAACTTGGGAGTTCGATTCCGAATTTGGGATAGGGTGAGATGAATACTCGGCAACGTATACACAACGAGAAGTCTCAAGGGGATTGCTCACTCACGTAGTTCACCGTTGGGATTGTATATCTTGCCACATCACGTGACAACTTAATACCATTAACTAGGTCCTTGGGCATTTCAAAACCAGCTTGCTCATCTTACAGTATAATCGCAGCAAGAATTAACGAAGTGGCCAATCACAGAGAATGAAAGTCAAAGTATCTTGTCGATTTAAGCCATCTCGCTTATAAGCTTCGCAAGCGAGTTTGTTGCATATCGCACATGTTCTGGCCACACTTCCTTTCCAGATTTTCGAGTCTGGCCCGTCACATTTTTATGCTTTCGAGTCTCGGCCACGTCTATCACTTTTTATATTGAATCATTACACCACATCATGTAAGGCGCTGGTACAACGCATTGCTTAACAATACTAGTATAAGTAGGTAGTCATCACGGCAGATTTACTCGAGGGAAGGAAGGGAAGTTCAGGCATATAATGCATTCATTTCCTGTTATCTAGGAGTTTGCCATGCCAGGCAATTACAAAAACTTCTCCTTGTATGCCTAATGTCCCTAAACGATTCTGTCTATATCGCTTTCACACCAATCCTGTTTCCACTAATGAAAGAAAGAACAGGCGTCTTATCCCAGGAGGAAAGCATCCATGACACCAGGAAATGCCTATGCTCCTTGACTTCTCCGTCGTAGGTGCGAGGATCGATCATATCCAACACAGCTTCCCCATCAAAGGTTTCACCTACGTGAACCGCTCGGGGAAGTTCAAAATGAAATATCGTGATAATGGCTGTAGGCCATGGTTGTAATAATCGGAAAACATGCCACCCCCCAGTTCTACAGCATCACTGGTTGATTCAGTAATCAGACAACTGAGCTGAGATTTTGTCCATCGGCTTCTGCTTGCGTGGTCCCCCCTTCAAGCTCTTGACTCTGGCGAGGAATCCTCCGCTCGGCTTCGCTAGCTGCTCCACGCCGGAGCCACTTCCGTCGCTGGTGACTCGTCTTTCCAGACTCCCACCTCCATAACCCTTCGGGCTCGTAGGTGCTCGAGACTTTACGGGCTCAACAAATGTTACAGTCTCTTTTCTAATCTCCTTGTTGTCATCGCCTTTACTGAACTCATTGAAGAATGGGTTGCCATCGACTTGCGTTCCACCCGGTGTGTAGACCGGAGTCTGGGGGCCACCCGGTGTGTAGACCGGAGTCTGGGGGGATCCCATTCCGCTCGGGCTGTGAACGCCAGGACTAGCAACTCCACGGGGACCGCCATATTCACGACGATTATTGATGCCGCGGATCTTCTGTGCGAGGGACTTCTTTCGTCCAAGCCCGCCTGGGGCGTCAATTGGTGTAACCGTCTCGCTTTCACGTCGCTGCATTGCCGTTCGTGATGCCGGCGCACCTTCAAGAAAGGTCGATGTCCCTAGACCAAGCGACTCCTCTCCGTGGATGGGCTCCACCCTTGTAGTAGCACTTATGACGGTAGACTCTCCGACTTTCGGCCTCGGCAGAATTTCACCGTTGCCATATGGTTCGTATCCATTTTGAGCAGCGCCGCCCCTTGAGTAGTCACGGAAGGCTTCATCGTCATTGTTACCTAGGAATGTAGCATGGTCTGGCTTCTTGTTCAGCGGTCCACCTCCACCAAGCGCATTGTTCAAGGAATCCTTAGGGAAGGCTTGCATAGGGGCACGTCTACTGCTGCCTCGGTTCCGATGAGGGTTGCAGGCATCGAATGGTCCGTCATGGTGAAATACTGAGCACTTGTTAACTCGGAACGGTACAAGACTGGATGTTTACTTACATCCTGTTCCATATATACTTGTAACATCTAGCTTATCAATGATATCCAGCTTGCGATCGGGTTTCTTGGGCCGGGAGCCAGATCTCTTTCCTTCTTCACGATGTCTTCGCTCACGTCTGCGGCGTTCTTGGCGTCTCTTTTCGTCTTCATCCAAAGACTTACCACCTACAGAAGACTCGGAGTTACGACGAGCACGGCCTTTTTGGGGTGATGGGTCTGCAAAGATATCCAGTTCTCCCTTTGGCTGCGACACCCTGTTGTTCAGTCCGGTTGCTGCACGACGAGCTCTCATGGCATCTTCCTGTGATCGAGTTGGTCGATGCCCTGGAGGTAGCCCTCGCGGCGGCCCTCGTGGTGGGAGGTTCTCGCCTCTTGACGAGTTCGCCTGGCCGTTGGTATTCGATCTCGTCGTCGGCGGTCTTGTGATACTGCCATTGGATCTCTTGGGCTGATCTTCTAGCGTAAGGTTATCCTGCAAAGTCGAGTTAGTCTTGAATTCGGCATCGCCCATGGCTTACAGGTCGTATATGTCTCTTGATCAAATGCCTGAGGCCGCATAGAGTAATTAATTGATGCGAGTGACATACAAACAAGTCTGCTGCATTTCCAGCCATTGCTGGTCGGGGTTTCGCGGCATCTGTAGCAAAAGACATCTTATCTGGCGATCTCTGAGAAGCTGTGTTGTTGGAAGCGGAAGAGTCGAGAAAGGGGTTGCGAGAGACAGGTCTGGAGGGATCGGCAGGAGACGATTGTCCAGATATGGCAGATATGGATGTAGGAGAAGCTGCCCGATTTCTGAATGGATTGTTTGAAGGCAGGTTGAGGGTAAATCCTGCTGATGGGGGTCCAGAATCTATATTCCACGAAAATTCTGTTCGTTAGCATTGGCATTGACATGATCTGTGTCACCCAAAGTATTCAGCATGAAACAGAATTACTGCAACTTGACACGTCCAGTCGATGGGAAGTGGGTACACGTTGGGTACGCTCAACGACATGTCCAGGCGCTTGGGAAATGACTGACCTGCTTTTCCTGGTTGGACGAGAGACATGGTGGCAAGAATATCCTGGGACCTCACTTGGATGTGACGATGTTTCTAGTAGGGGGTGTTGTTTCGTGCTCCTCCGAGGTGGGACCAAAGGTAAATGAGGGGGATGATTTGCAACCAGTCACCAAAGATCTGCTTGTGAAGGAGATGACTGGAAGGAGGTTGTAGCTTCTGAGCAGTCAAGATCGTGGGCGGTAGTTGGATGACAGAAGTGCAGGCGGCAGAGCAGATCAGGTCAGACCTGAGGAGCCTTCGTATCTACCGAGGCCAAGATGCTTGAGTTGACTGGCGTCTAGGAACGCGCGTGGTAGCTCGTGTTTAGACTCTGCAATTAATAGCTCCCACTACTAGCGGGCAAAGTATTCGACTAACTGACAATTGCTGTATGTATGGAGTGGCGGAGAAGGGGCAAAGGTTGGTAGGTAGTATGAGTATGAAGCGCGGGGCCTCTTTTGTATGGTACGAGTACAGTATACGTGTGGTAAAGTGTAGTATATCCAAGCGGCAGGATATGATATACCGATTTTGTAAAGCGGTACAGAGGAATAATGGTGGGTAGTGCTGAGTTTGTGTGGTTGTGAAGTGTTGTTGGGAGAGGGAAGAAGAATAGAAAAGGGAATTGAAGCTGAGGGTCGGAATTGAATTTAGAGTGAACGATGCAGGAGCAAGGAGCAAGGGGCCTTGCGAGCTTGCCTCTCACTGCGTGTCCATGCCAAGCTTCGTACCAAAATCACCATCGATCAGCTGTCTGCCGTCAGGGGTCGAAGATATTCAACACCAGGAGATGTGAAGACCGGTTTCCTTTCTCCTTACTTTTCATATTTAAGGACAAGTACATATAATATACTCGCCCTGTTCCGTAGGTAATCTACATTTCCTACGCTATAAAAGTACACACTTTGAGTATACCTTAAGGTAGGTAGTTCACAGGGGCTGTTAAAATTGACAGCGCAGGGGCTACTGATAAATTTCGAAATGCATTGACGTGGTTTATCATCGAGTCGCCCATATCATTGAGTCGCCCACATTTCCCCATGTTCTACCCTTCTAACTTTGACACGCGTTTTCTCAACCACTACAAATGGAAATTCAAGCCAAAGAAGCTAGAATGATTCTAGCTATTGAGGCGGTTCGTTCATCAAGACAATAAATACTCGGACTGCAGCAAAACTATATGGGGTCCTAGAACCACACTTAGGGATAGAATGGCTGGCCGAACTCGTCGCGACGAAACACGACACAATCGTCATAAGTTGACTTTACTAAAAGAGGAGGTGATTTTTTGGAATATACTTGAGCTAGATTCCAGAGGGTTTGCACCACGGCTAGCTGATGTGGAAGATATGGCCAATTTTGTGCTGGAATCAAGGGGAGGCAGGACGCGTCGGCAAGCTCTGGGCTCATCGATTTGTACAACGATCACCAGCCCTTAAGACGCGTCTTAATCGCGTTTACGATTTCCAAAGGGCCTTACGCGAAGATCCTGAGCTAATCGGCGCTTGCTTACGACTAGTAGAAAACATGAGGGCAAAATACGGGGTTTTGGACTGCGACTTATATAACTTCGAGGAGACTGGGTTCATGATGGGTGTAATCTGCGCTGGAATGGTTGTTACCCGCGCAGATCGTGGTGGTAGGGGCAAGTTAGTTCAACCAGGGAATAGGGGCTGGGCTACAGCTATTGCCTGTATTAATAGTAATGGCTGGAGTATTCCTCCATTCGTGGTGGTTTAAGGGAAGAATCATCTTGCGAATTGGTATACCGAAGGCGGCCTCCCACCCAACTGGGTTATCAAACCGACAAGTAATGGATGGACAAACAATGAGACAGGTCTGGAATGGTTAAGACACATCGATAAACGTACTGCTGCTCGTGCAAAGGGGCCATATCGAATGCTGGTGTTAGATCGGCATGAGAGTCACGAATCGGCCGAGTTGCAGGAGTACTGCAAGGCACACATCATTATAACTCTTGGACTGCCTCCCCACTCGTCTCATATTACCCAGCCACCCGATATTGGGTGCTTTAGTGTATTAAAGCGGGCGTACGGTCGGCAGATTGAGATGTCTATCAAGGCCCATATCAACCATATTACGAAGGTAGAGTTCTTTCTGGCCTTTATAGCAGCATACAAGGAATCAATAACAGCCCAGAACGCTCAGGCCGGATTTCGTGGAGCTGGCTTAGTGCCTTTCGATCCACAGGTTGTGATTTCAAAACTTGATGTGAAGTTACGGACTCCAACACCCTCCAGACCCTCTACTGCTAACACCAACCCTTGGGTCTCCCAGACCCGTCCAATCCAGCTGAAGCTCTTTCACAAACAACCCTTGTTCGAGATCGGATTGCCCGTCACCAAGGAAGCTCCCCAACTCCACTTTTCGAGACGGTTTCTGCGTTGGCAAAGGGTACAGAGAGAATGGCCCATGAAATGACCCTTTTGTCTGCAGAGGTACACACACTTCGAGCAGCAAAAGAAGCCCTAAGCAAGCGTCGTAGAGCTAAAAAGGCTCGTATAGGTCAAGGCGGTGCACTTACTGTAGAGGATGCACAGGATATTATATTACAAAAGGACGTAGATGAGCAGGTACGACGCGACGTACGTGCGGTGAGAGGTAGTCGTAAAGAGGGGCAACCATCTGGGCGACACTGTGGGATCTGTGTAAAAGCTGGTCACAATGCGCGAACTTGTCAAGAAGCTATAGACATATGTAATTTATCGGATTCCGATTAGTTTTAGTTAACTTGATATGTTATGGTTGATTTATTAATATTCAAAGTTCAATGCCAAGGAAAAGTGGGCGACTCGATGATAAACCACGTTATGTTATGCATATCATCACAACGAGGATCTAATTCGGCCTCCTTCAAGTTCCTGGACCTTTTACACCTCCAGATCACTGCTCTAATGGATTCCTGATTTGTGCGGTTGCAGCTATCCCATTCACGCTGGATAGCCTACTTAAACTTTGCTACCGTACGCCCCGTCCAGGCACGTAATCGCTGCTTAATTATCTGCCAATTAGACTATAGGATTCAGATCTGGCGATTGTGCCGGATGGGTAAATATTATAACATCTGCATCACGTTTAAAAACGCGCACACGAGTTATCAGCGGACCTAGCAGACCTAGCAGACCTAGCAGACCTAGCAGACCCGCGAAGGATCTCCATTCTCTTGGAGGCAAAAGCTATGGCTATATCGCTCTTCTAAGACTTTGATCTTTTGGATATGCTTAGGAAGGGTCTCCTTGGCATTGAAAGTGTGCCTCATCCGTAGACCATAATTATTGCCACAAGCCGGTAAGATTCGCTTCTTCGTGATCTTTGCCATATTGGACACGTTTTGGCTTGCTTGACTTAGAGATATCAGAAAGATGGGGCTTTTTGTACCGACGCGGACCACTCCGAGCAGTATGGCGCTATAAAGTACGCGCAGAAGGCCTTTTTCGAGTGTTTCGGCTTGTTTCTGGTATGGCTGTTCGTGAAGGTGAGTCGTTCGAATTCGTTAATTTTGCGATATCAGATGCAGATACCTTGATCTTTTGCCCAAGCTTTCCGGGTCTGCTGAATGCAGGAGATCCAAGTAAATCACGTTGCGAAAGCCATCCACGCACTGCTGTACCAGGTGGTAGGGCGACGGTAGGGTGGATCTAACGATTTACCGATCTGGCCGATAGAAGTCTCGTTTTCTTTGGAATTAAAGACATCAAAGAAACAAGAACGTTTGATAGCATCGTATTACTCGTCTTAGGCGAATTAGTAAGCGTTGGTGCAGCCATAATGTGGTAGAAAAGACGTTGTATTATTGATATTTTGAAATTGGAAGGCCCTGCGCGGTCAATTTTGACAGCCCCTGTGCTTTATGCTCTAAGTTATGCTTCATGCTTACCTAAGGTACTTATAATGGCGTAGCAATGGATAGTTTCATGGGCCCCCAAATGCACTTACCTCTACCATTTCCCGTCCTGATGGGACCGGCTATCTGGCACTATACAGTGCCCGGTGTACAGTAACTCATCCATAGCAGTTTTCTTGCACTTCAGCCCGCAAACCCAGCTCTTTTCTACAATAGACAGTACTCCGTAGAAAGCAGACTGCTGGACCGGTTCATGAGCTGGGCTGAGCTGGGCTGAGCTCAGTCCCTAGGGATCTGGACATGGCTTGGCTTACCGTGTCGACAACAACTGAAAGGGGAAATTGCCAAAGGTTTATTTTAGAGTTCTAATCCGCCCAAAGCAGAAGTCCAAGTGGATGATCAAGCACCACTGAGAACAAATGTTCATATCTCACCTTCCAAGCGGTAATCACGAGTCACGATCGTTACATAAACGGCTTGCAGATGTGTGTGCAAGATATTGGAGAAACAGAACCGTTGCCGTGGGGAAAGGAAAGGAAGAGGGGGGAAAGGGAGACAGTGGTCGTTGCTCAATTCAGCACATGAGAGTATTCCTGACGATTTGGATACCGAGACACGACGGCTCATTTTCCCAGACCATTTGCAAACTTCCATTGTCAAGCCAAGATTCCCAAGATACCCAAGATTCCCAGGATTCCCAGGATTCCCCCAAGATTCCCCCAAGATTCCCAGCCACCTGTTGCAATCGTGCCATGTATTTATTGGGGTACAAGCTTCACGCTAAATAAGCATTGTGATCGGCGATTCGATTCGGGAAATTTCAGCCGCCTCAGCCTTGTGCTACCACTAGAACATCAAAGCCGGAAGCCTGTTTTTCCGTGTCATACAACCTATTACAAGACACTGGACTGGATAGAGCTTCCTTTCTAGTTGGCAACATGGCCAAGGTCTCTTCACCTCGTGAAGCTCCTATGCATGACTCGCCTGAGGCTCTTCCTGATACTGAGCCTAGATACGGTGGCTTCACACGCTTTGAGATCGAGCTCGAGGTATTTGCTCCTTTGTATCTTTCATACGCTTCCAACTAATGATATGTCGCAGTTCGTGCAGTCCCTAGGCTCGCCCGCCTATATCAGCCACCTTGCAGCCCAAAAATACTTCGAGCAGCCTGCCTTTGTTGCATACCTCAAATACCTACTCTACTTTAACCAACCTCCCTATCTCCAATACCTCCTATTTCCCGGTCCGACGCTCAAGAATCTGGAACTTCTGCAGGAGGAGAGCTTTAGGACCAATATCTTGCGGTCCGATGTCACGCAGGCGCTGATTGAAGAGGGACGGAAGGCGGCGGTGGAATGGCCAAATAAATGAGTCCCATTTGCAAGTTGCCGTTATATAGGAGTATGGCGAAAGAAAGTCATGGGGTCTATGGGATATACCAGGCGACAAGACGTCGCAAATGAAATCGCACCGAACATACTATGAGATATGGCAGAAGGATATAACGAAATCATGCACATCGATCTCTCTGCGGTCTTTGCATTGAGCCCCAAGCTTCCTGTAAAGAAGTGAAGTGTTTTCCTGCCCCCAACGCCATCGCTGAAAAGCAAACAGATAAACACATCATATCCTCCGTACCACCCATCCTACTACTCCCTCCATTGTGCCTTGCACGTCAAGCACTGCCACACACATTAGCCATCATCTCCCCGCTCACCACCATCGCAGCACATATACCGTATAGAATAGCGTCATCGGCTCATCGGCACTTCTGATCTGGACCTCATAATAGCTAGCCTCCCTTCCATCACAAGCCGCCGAGTTGCACTGTTTCGTCGCCGTCTGCTGTTGGCCCGCCTCTGCATTGTCTCCTCCAAAGACCTTTTCCTGTACTTTCCTCTCGAAAGTCTTGCGCTCGAACCAGCGCTTAGTGAGGATGTATTCGTAGGGGCAGGTGCGGCATTCGAAGCGGTTGGTGTCTTCCAGTACGTTGTTGCCTTGGGTGGGAGATGGGACCTTGGTGGTTGAGACTGTAAGGACATTGGCGCAGGAGGGGCAGACTGGTACGATGTTAGCTTTTGAGCTTCGGGAAAAAGAAAAGCAGGGAAACTAACAGAGTAGCATTTTGCTGAAGTTATAGTATCTACTGCCTTTGGGTTTCTTCACAGATTTTCAAGACAGAGGTAACTTGAAGTACCAAAGTAGCTAAGCGTTAGCTCTGAATTCAAACGTGGTTGCTTTGAGTGACAGAAAAAGATTCGATAGCCTTGCCTAATTATGCCAAGACATCCAAACGTCCGCAGCACCGTGCCGTCATGGAGATGTTTGCGATGTGGTAAGATAGACAGCGTTGTACTTGTGCAGTTCTCTGATCTCAGGCTTCATCCTATCTTCACAGAACTTCTTGATTATACGCTCATTACGCACAAAACGTAGCAAGCTTTTTATTCATACACTCTGCATCAACTACGCGGCGACTGTTAATAGGAGAACTACAAGATGGCAGACACACGCCAGCAAGAGCATGAGGACGATGTTGGTTCCACTTCAGCACTTATAAATAGGCCTATACTAACATGGCTACTGGCAGGGCGCAGCTCCGGGGGAACTCCTCATCGAAGCTGCACGCAGAAACAACACGGACTTGCTTCAAGAAGTTATAGATGAAGCAGGCAGCCCAGAAAAGGCTGCTATACTGCTCAACACCACCAAGACAGTGCTAGGTAACCACGTCTACCATGAAGCTGCTCTGCGCGGCAATTGTACGTCTTTCATACTTATTCCAAGCTAAAGAGCTTGCCTGAGCTGACACCACGCCCAGACGAAGTCATAGACCTCCTCCTCGACCAAGAAGGATTTGAATGCGATCCCATCTCCCTACGCGAAGGAGACACACCTCTCCACTCCGCCGCACGCTACATCAACACCCTCCCGCCCAACTCTGATGACGAATGGGCCGCGGCCTTTCTCTCCCTCATGACCGATGCCGGCTCCGACGCACGCATCAAGAACAAAGCAAATCTCACACCTGCACAGCTGATCGATCCTCTGCTACCCCATCTGAAGCAACAGTTGCAGGATGCCATTGAGAGCCAGCAGAACGAGAGCGAATATGTGGAAAAACCACTGAGCAAACACGAGCTGGCGGAGCTGGAGAGGGAACATCAGGAAGAGGGTGACGTGGGAAGCGCGAGTGACAGTGATTTCGATCTAGACGAGTACAAAAAGGAGAAGGAGAGGCAGAAGGTTGGATAGATTCCTGCCGGGTTTATGTGAAAGAACGATGACACGACGGCAAACAGTCTCTGGGTGTGGGCAGGTTGATTTTGAGGGGGTTGCATAGCATGGCGCATGGCTTGATTCATGTTTCTGGGCCAAGAGCATTTCCAGAGGCAGGAGCTTCACGACATCAAGAGGATAGACTATTGTAGATCTCTACAGTCATATTTGTAAGTAGATACGTCTATGGCCTCCTTTTACACAAGTTATGATAGCATGGCCAGAATGAGTGCTTGGCTGTGCTTCATATCTGGTTCGTTTGCGTTGATTGATAAATCCTGCTAGTTGGAAAGCCCATGGCTGACGTGTGCTTGGTAAGTCTCCCTGTCTATCATTAGATCCTTGGTCTCTGGACGTGTTTTCCAGTGAGGTGGTCAAGTTCTTGTTAGATATGTTTCAAGTCTAGCGATTCCACAGATTGAACTTCCCTAGAACGATTGCGACCTGTGCGTTTCTATGTCTAAACCATACATTCCAAGCAACGAGGACTAAGCTACACCAAGAGCACTGAATTTTTTTGATCATTATGCAGCCCAATATCACCAATCTAGTCAATGGTTGTCAGATATCCTCCATCTTGCCCTCCACCTTGTCCTCCATCTGTCCACCTACAACAGTGCTATCCTTTGATCAGTGGACAAAATCAAGCCTCATGCATTCTGCAGCCCAAAAAAGGGGAGCCTAGCGAGTAGGTAGACAAAAGAGGTCGTTTCTATAAAATCATGCCATCTTTTGCATCCATTGGCATTTCTCATCCCAATCACTGCCCAGGTCTGATGGGATTCACGACAGCGTCCACGGTGCACTGGAGCTAGCTATCATTGCCCAGATCGCAAGCCAGAACATTTACAATCAGGTAGCTATATCCCAAGAGCAGGCGTCCACATCCCCTCGGGCACAGCGTTTGTAGCTTTCATCATCTCCAAACGTCTCCTTCTCGAACTCATATCTCCCTATTGCCATCGTTGATCTACTCAAGCCATGGCACCATTCTCATCAGAAAACCAATTCCGATTCCTCCTCTCGTGCATCAAACACTCCAATGCCGGGAAGGTAGACTTCGCATCGGTAGCCAAGGAGTGCGGGATCGTGTCGCGCGGTGCAGCCAGTAAGCGGTATCAGCGCATGCTGGGTCTCCATGGCTCATCGCTCGATGGGAAGAATGGCCAGGGCAATGCTCCCACGGTCCATGGCATGAGTACGAGTATGAGTCTGAGCATGAGCAAGAATGTTGGAGCTGTGGTAGCAAAGCCTAAAAAGGTAGTCAATGGAAGCTTGGGTGCTAGTCAGATAGGTGGTGGGATGCGAGGAGAGATGGAGATGGGGATGAGGTCGGGGATGTATGCTACCGGCGATGGAATGGCTTCTCCGCCCAAGAGAGGCAGAGGACGGCCTCCGCTGGACAAGACCATACGGCCAGGCTACAACATTCAATCATCACCTTCTCATTCGCAGCTATCTATGCCTCAAACCCCCCCTCCACCCTCACACCCACTCCCCCTCAACCCACCATCATCACCAGCACAAGCCCCATCCCCAACCAATCCAACAGCCCCCAAACACAAAACGAAACCAAAATCAACCCTCCCACCCCAGAAACCACCAACATCCTTCCCTGGCAACGCACCCACTAGCCGCTCCTCAAACCAATCGCTGCTCCCATCCAACAAGCGCGTTTTCGCACTCTACAGCGACGACAACCAGGACGACGAGGAGGTCTTTGCGCCCAAGCCCGCGCAACCCGATGGTGGCTGCGGTGGGAGCATAGCCCGAGAAGCAAACATGTCGCAAGCCCATCGATCTCAGGGCGGCAACGCCATAGAAGTTGACGATGAGGTCGTTTTCCTTCCTCCGCCTCAAACGCTGTCACAGCCACAAACACAAACACGTCCATTCTTGTCCCCGCAAGCCACTTCACCACTCCCAAAGCCACACGCTTTCCTCCCTTCTCCTTCTCCACTTCGCATCCAGCTATCCCCATCGCTCCTATCAGCAGCCCACTCAACTCCTCACACAGCCACTGCTCTCACTCAACCACCCAAACAAGGAGCACTCTCCACGCCAATCATCCAAGCAAAAATACCACCGCCAACAACAGCAGCCACAAGCCAGTCTGCTCGACGGCGAGGGATGACCCGGCTCGCAACGCCGCTCACCACCGATTCTGCAGCTGCTCTCTTGCGGTACTACCCCCAGGCGTCCACTGGAACGGTAGAGAAGCCGTGTTTGGTTGGAGAAGAGGGAGATGGAAATTTGTGACTCGGGAAGGTTAAGTTAACTGCGATGATGGGCAGTAGAGAGAGGTTGGAGAATGGGTAGTATGGTGTCATGATTCATTCAATCTATTCTCGTATCCATAATCCTAGGTCTTTTAGACTAAAATGCATAATTCAGTGCGTAATAAAAGGGGGTATCTCCGCATCGCCATCGTAAAAGCACAACAATCTTCTCGTTCCTCACTTTCTAGGTGTAGCGTAATCTACCACATCAGTGCCCAAGCGACAACCACGACCAGCGCACCTACACTGGCACCGCCTAACCCTCCAACATCGCTTGTCGCTCTCGTACCGGAGCTGGTGGTACTGCTATTGATAGTAGTCAAGTTTTGCGCAGCAATCTTGATTGCTTTGCTGCCTCCACTGGCCAAAGCTTGCATTTCAGCTTTGAATGTGTTCAGGATGTTGGTGCTCCTTCCTACGGGACAGAACACAATCTCCCATCCACCACCACTAGGGACGATGAAGGTGCTGCTCTGATCATCGAATGCAAAGCTGTATGCATCAGGGCACACCTTCTTGGCGGATTTTGAGTACAGATTCGCTTTGCAGACATTCGGGTCATTGTACTTTCCTGTACAGCAATCCTGGGGACTGTTCGTCTTTGCGCAGGCGCTTAGACATGGGTTGAATGCTGGCCGCTGGATATTGTCGTCCGGGTAGGGGTAGACGCCATCTCCTGGTTTCGTAGGTTTGGTGACTTGACAGTCCCAGGGACACCATTTCGAGATCTTAGCGGAAGTTTGATCTGACTCGTAGGGGATAGGGTACTCTGAGGTAGAGAGATTTCCTAATAGTCCTGATTTGACTGGAGCAACCATGAGATCGCTGGTTGCGATACAGGCGCAATTGGTAAGGTTGGGAGGAATATCTGTGGAGCCAGCAACCGGTATGTGCCTGACAGCCATAGGGATATTGTAGCCGTCGACTAATGAGATATCGTAGAATGTTTGTTTGCCATCGACACCTCCTTCTAAGTCAAACTCGGCTAGTGTAACAGGTGTTTCGCCCTACAAGCATATTAGCTTCGATTCATTAATATTTGGAGACTACTCACAGTCAGAGAACAGCTCAACACTCCGCCACAGTCTCCAGTCTGGCAAGCTCGACCAGCACCATTATTGCCATTCAGGTTACTAGCTCCCGTGCCCAAGGCATTGAAGCTACAGTTCGTCCTACCCCAGACTCTTCCCTGCCAGTCATTGCTGACAGTCATTTTCCTCGTACCTCCAGACTTGAGTTCGAAGCCGCCCGTGCCTGCACCCGTCCCAGCTTGTGTTCCGATTCCCGGCCAGACACTCTGCTGGCACAAATTCGTCACAATGAGAGGTGCGCCACCATCACGTTTCCTGACAGGACCCCATTGTGGCGGAGGACGATCTGGACGACCACTTCGGCGTCTGAGGTTTGCGGGAGAAAAGTCCGAGGGATTGGCGTTTGCAGTTGTGTCTGCTATCCAGCTACACAGTAGCGCAGCAACGAGCAGTATGCGCGAGGATCGTCTGAGCGATGGCATTACTCGGTTAATGTGTATATACAGCAAGTTGACGAGAGGTGACAGTGTTCTGTGCCAGCCAGAGACGAGATATAGAGGTATCTGAGCGAGAGGCGAGCTCAGTAGTTCGTTCGTTTCAGTAGAGTACTTTCAAGAACTAGCGCTTGAATTGAGAGCTTGAAGCAGGGTAATGCTGTTTACTTCCAGAGCAACAGACCCTATCACCCAATGAATATGTGCTAATAAGACCTTGAAGGTCCTAAAGCAAGATCTAGTGACGTCTACTGCGTGATAAAGTTGACCGATCACCGCAGGTCGTTTATTAGCTGAGTTGGCTGGGGTAATAGCAAGTTATCCTGGTAATAAAACCTGGCAATCTGGTGAGGAGCCCGACAGGACCAGATAAGAGGCCAATCGATGATATCTGCAGGAATTGTGAGTCCAAAAATGTGTGTAAAGTGTAAAGAAGCGGTGATTCCAAGCTATGAGGGAAAGACAGGTTGTGGCAGTGGTGTATATGATAGAAAGGTTAGTAATATGTTGTTGACGGTCCGTTGGACAGGATTCTGAGAAATGTTCCTGGCCTAGTAATCAGACTTGGGGATGCAATGACGCTCGAGACCAAGAGCGGGAAGGTGCTTCTGGCTTCGGTTCTTGCCGGAGAAATACTTCAGGTAGGCACCGCCGGCTATAGACACTAGGAACCATATCGAGACTCGGAGCTTGAAAGGATTCCAGCTGCTAGATTTTGTACGGATGTCTTGAATTAGGAGGTAGGTACTGACTGCTAAACAATAGAACGCTCCCATCTCACTCCAGCATCAAGCATTAGCAAGGAGCAGCACTCGTACGACCAAAAATCGGATAAAAGCGAAGAGAGAATAACTCTTTTTATATTCCTGGTCATGAGGACGCCGTGGCTGTTTAGGGTATTCTAAGTATCAACCCAAAATAACAACGACTATCAACCATATAGCTTCCCAGGTCCAAATAATATCATTCAATCCAATAGGCTTCTTTCATAATCTCCGTAGTCTTCATTCCAGAATTCCCAGAGCTAATAAATTCCTTCCCATTCCATCAGTCATCATTTTTCCTCTCGCAACAAGTCTATTTGAATCTTGACGTGCAACGACCCATGACTTCTCCTTGGCACACCAGCTCAGCGTTAAATTCGGATCCGTCAAGCGTCAGGTAAATATCGAAGTAGACGCGGTAGAAAGTACCCTGAGGCGTATCCATGCGCTCAAAGTCCTTCTCCAGATTCTTGCGCGAGAGATCGGATGTCAGAGTTACGACTTCCTTGACACCTGCAACATGTTAGCATAATGGTAGCCAGCGAACGGTGACAACTTACGAGGATCCTTAGTATATTCAGGGCAAACATCGTCATCACAAGCATACAGGATGTCCTCGTACATTAGAGTGGCGCCAGGGGCAACCTGTCTGAAGAATGATACCTTGACAGGCTCACCAATCTTGACCCTCTGACCCTTCTGCACGAATATTTGACGAGTGAACTTGCAGCGATCCTTACCATCCAAGGATGGAACACGATAGGCTTCTGGATGATGACCTTCTTTGAAAGGCTGAAGGGTGGCCATGAGGTAGTGACGACGAGCAACACGAGATGTGACAACGCGCTCAGTAATACCAGCAGTGACAGCTCCTTTGACAATAGCCGCTACCGAGTCCATGGGTCGGACGACCTTGGCCTGGAATTGAGGTGGTACGTGGAGCTTGATTTGCTGGAACAGGTACTCCGATGCACCAAATCCGCCAACCACCAAAACGTTCTGTAGCGATCGATTTTGTGCTTGGATAGCAATGATTTGGTTTCGAACCAAGTCCAGAATTCGATTCACGACTGGCTCAAAGCATTGTAGGATTTCTTCGTTTGTGAATGTCATGTACCCTTCTTCAATACCGGCTTCAGGAAACTCTGCCTCAATTCCTACGTCTACTGCCCACTTCTGATTGTTGTTTCTGAAATCAGCTTTGATTCGGTTCTCAAAGTCCATGATGCATTTAGCATAAACACGTCCTGCAGTCTTGGATCCATCTGGGAGCTTCATCTTTCTTATCTTTGTTCGGAGAATGTTGCTGAAGTTTCTGTTCAGTGCTGTAGAACCACAAGAATCACCAGAGCCAGCTGTACACTCGGATACCGTGAAAGGTGATTCCTCCTCAACCTCATATGCAATCAAATCAACAGTACCGCCACCACAATCCACAATGAGTACTGCATCGTGAACCTTGAGGTTCAGCAGACCAGCTTTGGAACAAAACAAGGCCGCAGCTTCGGGCTCTGTGATGAGCGTTAGTCTGTTGTCGTTTTCGTCTCGCAGGAATCCAGCTTGAATGGCAGCAGCACGTGTGGCAGCCTTTCCAGCATCATTCCAGATAGCAGGCACTGTCAAGTAGTATCTGATGTTTCTCTCCTCTCTGTTGAATACCTCTCCGAGCGTCTTTTGTAGTTGATTTCTCATTGCTTGTCTGAGCTTGAAAAGATAGTCGGCCGCAACATCGATTTCCGATTTTCCGGGTGGGAGGGGAGGAAGGTTGATGGGATCGATATAGGTGTTTCCAGAAAGCATCAACTGCAACTTGAACCATTCCACCTTCTGCACACCTGGCTTTGGGTATCCAGTCGGCGCTAAGGCATCAGCGATATCAGGACCCCATCCAACGACTTTCTGATATTGATCATAGTACAGCACGGTGGGAATCTGCTTTGTTAGTGATGCGACGAGCTATTGGTGGCTCACGATGCCTACCTTCTGCTTTGTGTAGGATCCAGCTCCAGGCCATTCCGTGATGATATCTTCTTTGGCTTCTGTGTTCGTCGCAAACGCGAATGCAACACCGGAGAATGTAGTTCCCTATCGTCGTTAGATATATCCCCTTTCGAACATCTTTGTACACTTACAAAGTCGATACCAACGATCAATTGCGCCTTGCTGCGACCAGCTCCCTCAACTTCCACGGCGCCTCGATGCGCGTATTGTTGTGCCGCAGCGGAGGGAACGCCTGGGGCGCTACCATACTGAGGAGGACCGCCACCATATTGAGGAGGACCCTGAGATTGAGCAGCGGGGTGTCCTGGAGGAAATCCAGCGGGAGCTCCTCCCGAGGTGTTGATCGGAGACAGGATTCCTCCAGCCATGGGACTTTGTCGTCCTACGTTGTTGGAATAGCTGGGTGGTCTGGGAGGATGATTCATGGCCGGCGGTTGTGGAGTTTGGAGACTGGTTTGCGACGAAGGAGTGGTGGGCTGGCTCTGCGCAAGACTAGTTGTAGACGATCTTGAGGGTTGTTCTGGTAGGTTGGTTGATGGAGCGCTTTTGCGTTTAGAGCCGCCGAATCCCAGATTCTTAAATCTCGAGTTCAACGAACTCATGAAGGACTGTCTGTCGACAAAGAGAGAATTTAACAATCAGGAATTGAGCGAAAGCAATAGGTAGGGTAGGTAAGGTAAGAAAAGGGAACGATGGGCAAAATCCAGTCAGCCGTATTTAGCGAATGGGGCGGAGCGTAGCAATGGAGGTGGTATGGGGGTATTTTTGTTGTAGTGGTGGGCGAATGGTGGGTGAAGGTGAATGTGCCGGAGACTGAAACTGGCAGGATCTTGTGAATGAATTGGTGGAATATGGGGAAGTGGGCATAGGGTTTGCTTCTGGGTAGTAGGTAGTATCCAACAGGAGCGTGTTAACTTAAGGGCGGGATCCAGGGAAAGAACGGGCTCGTTGTAGGTGCCCGCCGTATAGTATCAAGGTATGTGTTGCCTCTGTTTGGGGCGGTTCGAAGAACAAAGCACCAACAGATCAATCACGTAGGAGTAAACGAATAGAGGGATGTAACCTCCAACTCAATCACATGCTACTGCTACCTATATGCCAAGTTCAAGCGACTATCTGGTACTGGCCGTGGTCCTGGTATTGCGTAGGTATGTACATCTAGGTAGTCTATGGCCTACTCAATATCTATTTCAAGCAAAACCCGCTCAGCCTCACCCCGATCCTACAACTCCGTCTTCAGGCTGTCTGCAACAATGAAAGACAATACCTACTTCATCGTCCTTCATGCTCAAATGAACCTGAACAGCCCTTCTAACGTTCAGCATCCTAATTGAAGTCTTGTTGCTCGATATGCCAACAAGTTTGAAGTCTATCAGACGGAAGGTCCTGCATCTTGAGTCCTGCTACCGAAGCCCGAAAGCCCTGATCTTTTCCTTTGGGCCCTGATTTTCAGCCCCAAACGCAATATGCCCGAACCCTTGTTGGCTCCCCTAGAGTGATCCACGCTACGGCGACTAGCGTGCCGTCTGTACGGGTATGGGGCCAGATGAGAAGAGATCACGAGGGGGATCTCTGCTTTTTATGACTGCAGGCAATTCATCACAAACTAATAGGCAGCTGTCTCGGACGCTGAAGTGCAGATTTGGGGATACTCTAGCCCCAGTAGATACTGTATAGCTAAGTAGACTACTTGACATACCCGTCACATTGTCTATACTGAAGGTGCAGAGGTATGAACTTTTGGCCGTGCTATAGACGCTATTCCTACACGAGCGATGTCTCGGTGTCGAAAGCAATAGAGATGTCTCCAGAGATCACCTCCTCGTCTTTACCACGCAACTCCATCTGCACCGTGTTAATACCCGCGCGGAAGGCTGCTAATTCCTCGTTCCCGCTGTCCAACAGTCTACGGAACTCATACGAGGTTCCAATGGCAGCATACAGACCGCCTGTGGAGCCGCCACCTTTCTGGATATTCCACTGGTGGGGATCGACCAGCACAGAGTATTAGATCGGGACGATTTGCTTCAGCGGATATGGAAGGTTAAACTGCTCCAGAATCCTTCTGTCGTCGAAGTGAGCTCGTAGGCAATCACGTGCAAGCCATGTACGTATGTACGACGTTCCGACGCTGAGGGCGTAGATAGCTTTTGCTGCCGAACTTGCTCTGGCACGATTTGAAAGGCACTGCGGCTGCCAGCCAATTTTATTCTGAGGAAATGCGGTACACTCCAGTGCAGCAGCTGGTGCGCATAATCAACCCCGGTGATATACTGTCGTCACGTCCATCCGCTACCTCGCATCGCCCATTCCAACCAGCCAAGAGGTATGTCGGTCTTGTATTGAAAATCCCGAAGCGACAATCTCGGTGAGAAGGTGTATAAGCTCGGATGTTTGGTCCCGTCCAAGTTTACTTGGTTCCGCCCAGTGTGCTCTTTATGACCGGATGCTTTTCTGGCGGAAAGTCTTCCTGACTGATGATGCTGACTGTCTAATGACCGAAAGCCACAAGTTCCCGCAGCTGATCTATCGTCCACACCAGAGCAAAATTCGGCTGACCAAAATCTTCACTATCTCCGCCCACGCTCGAATGTGTGCTAAGGAACTAAAATTTCCTTAGATCTTAGATCTGGGGTTGCTGCTGCACCTTTTTGTGGCGACCCTTTCTTGAACAGCAGTGGTAGGTACTTGAATATTTCCTCGTTCAGTGCGATGGCACGAAAAGCTCACTGCACCGCTCCTGGGATGCGTTCATAAACAAACTTTAATTCGTTTCCAGGAAGCGCGGCTACAGTGTCCCATACGGCGCAGACCTGAGTTGTACTGGGCGTATGAGGTGACCTTCAAGCTCCAACCGCGGCAAATAGTCCTCGATGCTTTCGGGATTACCGCTCCAGCTGCAAATGAAGATGCTATTCGTGTGCTGATGCTAATACTTCCAGCGATCGTAGGCTTTATGGAAATGTGGCAGCTCGGAGAGCCGCAGAACTCCAAATTGATCTATTTTGTGAGCTAAATCCCGTGCCGCAAAGGCTCTTCGTGAGAAGTTCATCAAGACAATCTCTGCATCGATTGTGTAATTTGGCTAATGAAATTGTATGTTTATCGGACGAAAAGGTCAATTCCTGTACACGTGGTCAGTAAATTTGAGGTTAGTCAAGTGGAAACATAATATAGAGCCTATATATCTTCTAAAAATTGCGTCCTTGACACTGGTCTGTTTGAGGTGCCCGCGACAATGCGAGTACGATAGTAGATTGTTTGCAATCAAACATCATTAGAAACACGACCGCCTTCTCGTTCAATGCATCTGGATATACGCGCAATTTTCGTCAATGGGCATGGTTGGTTGATGCCATCATTCGCAGTGCCGTCGATGCAAACAATGAGCATTTTCTTAGCCATCGCTGCTACTTCAGTCGTCGGCAGCCAAATGTCTGATCTGATGATTCGAAGACTGAGAGACAACCGGAAATAGAAAAGATTGAAATGCCCCAGCCAGGTTTTGAAGGGGCGGCGGAGACGCGCCACCAGCTCTTGGAGGCAATGCAAGCAAGGCTCCCCGAATCATGGTTGGCTTCTTTATCATAGAGGTCGTTGCACATTTAGGTAATGTGCGAAGGATCCGGAACCACATGTGAAACATGAGAATGAGCTCTCTGAATACTAACACCTCACCCCCATGAGAATCTCCAGCTATCCAATAGAGAGACGAAGCATAGCAGCCAATCCAACATCCTCTGCAGAGGAATATTTGCCACAGCTGGCCCCTCGGTTTGGCTCCGAGTATAATCTCTTGTATCATCAAGACGCTGAATTCTAGAGCTTCCGTCCACGCTTCATGAACGCCGAGACACGGCGCTTTTGTTCTTGTGATATGTTTCGGCTGCGGTTCTGTTGTGGCTCGTTGCTCTTTAGCAACAACCACATGGCCTTATTACCTGATCACTACCTAGCAAAGCCATTGATTACTCCTCATATGACCGTTTGCTCTGCCTCCTATTGCTCGTATTCGATCATTTACAGCCTGACTATGACGTGATGAGAATCTGCGCAGGATTGCACTCTCCTGTCTTCTGCGAGAAGGGAGGCTCATGAGCCCGGCATGAAGACTACTATCATCTAAACTCTGTTCCTGAAAATTATGTTTCGCCCTTGCATAGACTAGGACAGCACTCATGCTTGAGAATATGAAAATAGCTAGCAGATGATATTTTCGAGTCTGAGATGAGCCTTGGTCATGATGGACCAACAGATTCACTATAGATATTTGATCATCCATGAACCCATAGGGGTGTCATAGTCTCTTCATCATTTACAGGGAATAAAACAATTCTTGGAAGTCATGTCAGATGATTCTGAGATGAGGCCAGAAGTACGCCATGCAAGACACCGGTACGTGAAGTGAATGAATTAATGAAAGGACGACTTGAGGCAGCAACGAAGCCAAGATTCTCCCCCGGATGTATAGCTCACTTTAGCTCGCATGTGTTGAACAGAATATCCAGAGGTCGACTTTGATCAAGCTGCCGGATTCTTCACTCCTGCCTGTACTCTACCTACAGCAGAACCAACAGTAATGAGTGCATCGAAAGGTAAGTGCATCGAAAGGTAATGGGCATCGAAAAGCAATGATCATCGAAAGGTAATGGGCATTGTAAGTCGGTAAGGTGTCAGGAGTTCGAATATACTGATTGCTGCTCTTGTGTGGCTAGCTCAGTCAATCTCTTCAACGCTATGACGGCATTCTAACGGACTTGGACCAAACAACTTGAATTTCTTGCAGCCTCATAACTTCACAAGTATCGCCGAGCAAGCCTCTTCGTTGCTGGCCTAATCAACTAACCACATCCACACTGCTTCTCTGCCTCTACTCGTCCTGTATTTTGCAACTACAATTACATCCCTCCAATCATAACGTGGCTCAGGGTTTCCCATGCATTTATAAGGTAGTGACCCAAAGACCGGCCTTTTTCTGACGAGTAATCCTCCGGCATACAGCCCAACCCCTCCAAGGCAAAGGCCCCCCGCTCAATTCAAATCTTCCTCGACCAGCTCAATCTGGTAATCGACTACCTGCTGCTCCGTTGAAGTGGCTATAGCAACCATTCACTGCCCCTCCTTCAAAACGACGTCAACTACCAGTGGGCGGGTGTCCCTTTATTCCTCCTCCTCTTCATCCACTTCCCCAATTGATGTCAAGAAGCACCGCATCACCATTCGCAACCCTTCCACCCTCGTGCAAGTACTATCTCTCGGCCTTGTAGTCGTCGTCTTTGTGGGTTCAATCCATCTGTGTCTGCCCTGCACACTTTTTTTTTTTTAACTGATCCCACGATTGTAGGCTTTCCAATACCTATTCCCCAATATATCCCTTGGATCATCGAAGTCACCATCTGCCAACCTTCCGACTGAGTATTCGCCGAGATCACACCTTGATCCGGGAATCTGCCAAATTTTACACCCATTCCACACCAAAAACACCCAAGCATCCGTTTCTAGACCACGAAAGATGGCATTACAAGCTGAGGCAGAACGGGTTGCCGCAGAGTTCAAGTTCACAGATGAGCATGTGCAGGAGACGGTGACCGAGTTTGTGACGGAGATGAGTACGACTATGAAGCTCAAGGGGATTCTTGTCGCATGAAGGACTGACAATCCGGCAGATGAGGGTCTGGCGAAAAATGCGACCAACATGAGCCAGATCCCAACATATGTTACTGGTGTCCCGAATGGAACAGAGAAGGTGAGTGAAGCCCTCGGTGTACATGGCAGAACCCCCCAATTGAAAGAACCTAGGGACTATATCTGGCCATCGATCTGGGAGGAACTAACTTCCGAGTCTGCTCGATTCAATTGAATGGAGATACCACCTTTAACATCATCCAAGAGAAGGTAGCGATACCCAAGGAGATGATGGAATCGAAAACTGCGAAGATCCTTTTCGGGTTTCTTGCGAAGCAGATAGACGTATTCCTACAGACTCACCACAATGACCACTTTGAAGCCCATGTACGAAGACGTCAGACAGTCAGCACGCCAGAAGGATATAGGGACGAACACATCTTCAGATTGGGCTTCACATTCAGTTTCCCGGTACACCAAGTTGGAATCAACAGTGGGACGCTTATAAGGTGGACCAAAGGGTTCAATATTCCGGATGCGGTGGGACAGGATGTGTGTGCTTTGCTACAGAAGGAGATTGATCTTCTACGACTGCCTGTTCGTGTTGCAGCACTGGTGAACGATACGGTAGGAACTCTTATGGCACGGTCTTATTCGTCACCCGGCAAGACAGGAACTCTTTTGGGAGCGATCTTTGGCACAGGAACCAATGGCGCGTACGTTGAGAAGCTATCCAAGATCACCAAGACGATGGAAGGTGAATTCGACACCAGCACCGGCGAAATGGTGGTAAACACGGAATGGGGATCTTTCGATAACGGTCTGAAGGTTCTCCCTAATACAAAGTATGATCAGATTCTCGACAGAGACAGCGTCAATCCTGGCGTTCAAATGTTTGAGAAGAGAATTTCAGGCATGTTCTTGGGTGAGATATTGCGAATCGTCCTAGTCGAGATGATGAAGTTGAATACTGTCACCCTTTTCAAGGATGAAACCTCCTCACACGATGATCTCCACTCGAAAAGTACTGTCAATCCAGATTCACCTCTCTTCAAACAATGGGCAGTCGACAGCAGTATTCTTTCTTACGCCGAATCTGATAACACTGCCGGACTACAAACTCTGAGAACGGAGATCGAGAAGAGCCTCGGCGTTTCAGCACCAAGCCACGAGGATGCACAAGCTGTTAAGACGATTGCACATGCAATTGCTGAGCGAGCTGCTAGACTTGCTGGTGTTGCCATCGGAGCTATCGTACTGCAGACAGAATGTCTTTCTGCTACAGCTTCCACATCTGAGCATGCTTCGGGACCCAAGTCATCTGGCGCCATCCTGAAGGATACGAAGAATCTGAATATCAGCGAGGCTGTTTTCACTACCGCCAACAAGCTCGCCGATACTGCCGGTCTTGCTGTGAACGAAGATGAGATTGTCGATATTGGTGTTGATGGCTCTCTGGTGGAGTTCTACCCAGGCTTTGAAGGTTACTTGCGAGACGCTCTTCGCGTGACCAGCGGGATTGGTCCAGTTGGCGAGCGCAAGATCAGAATCGGCATAGCAAAGGATGGCTCTGGTGTCGGTGCAGCACTCATTGCTCTGGTGGCAAGCAAGATGGAGAAACAGCCAAACGATTACATCGGAGATCTTCGACGTGCTGCTTTGTTGGGAGGTGTCAGCGAGGACAATGAAGAGGGTTTGGACTTCAGCCCAATCACCGCTAAAAGCCCGGCCGCAAGCAATTCTCTCAAGCCATAATATTGGAAGCAATGGTTTTAATCAATGTACCTTTTCCCAGGCGATATACACATATGTGACACGGTATTGGGTCTGATTACGGAGTAGTTGGGAGTGCTCTTGGTATTTGGACGTTTACGTACTGCATAGCTAGGAGGTCCAACACATACTATCATTATAACTCACTCGTGTTTCCAACAGTAACACTGCATGTGCACACCAACGAGAGAACTGGGTCAATTCCTATTTACCATTCTACCATATATCACATTCTCTACCCAGAACCTTTACAATTCTTGATCCCACCACTGACTGTACAATAGTAGCTTGGGCTCTACCGCTCCTTACAGACTGCTATATATAGAGCACTGAGTGAATGCCCGGAATTTATATGAATCACCTCGAAAGAATGGGAAGTTTCCTACTCTTGGCCAGAGTATACATTCACTGATACTGCCTGCTGAACGCTAACAGTGCGTCTGAAGTTGTTCTGCCTAGAATCAGTAATCAGCTTTCTTTGGATTTTTCGATCACATCATATAGACAGACGAAATGCACGTTGATCCTACAACACAGGCACGCAATGTGGTTACTCGTGAGCAAGGA